>JAPMOR010085630.1:1499296-1512652 GCA_026543865.1 Argiope aurantia | reverse complement strand
ATATATATATATATATATATATATATATATGATATACTGAAATCTGTAATCTTAAAAATAAACACTCTAAACTGCGAAAAGTGCGGTATGCAATAGAAAATGGACTGATTTCCAACCGGCGGAAATTGCGGCATAAGCAGCGAGAGGGTTAATTTAAAAAAATCTTTAATAATTATCTATCGAGCTGATTGTCTGTGAGTAATAAACTTACCGCAGTGAGTAATCGACTGTTTAATATCGCATTATGAATGGAAATAAATTCGTGAGATATTTTATCACTAGTATTTTAACAAGCAAAATATATCCGAAGTGTTTCGATGGAATCAACTGCTGATTTAAAAGAAGGTGAAATAATTTCTCCCTGTTCTTTGTCATTATGTCATAAATTTGCTCCAGATTATTTGTATTTTATTCATTCATCAATTTTGAGTAATTCAGAGGTCATAGTAACCCGGTTTGTATATTCCTTGAAATTTTATCCGCATGGATTAGTCAAGGTGTGTTTCGAAATTGTAACATTTACATTTTGAAAGAATTTGTATAATTTACTTTGTGAAAGAAATCCATTCTGAGGACTTTTCTTTGTCTAGCTATTCAAGTTAATTCGTTAACAAAAAAAAAGTAAGGAGCTAGATAAATAAAATTTGGTGCATAGATTTAGCATCTATAATGTATATACGCATCAAAATTAAAACCAAATTTCTGAAGGAATTTTTCATTAAAGAGCATACGAGAAAATATGGGGGGTTATATAGCCTGGTAGGATTAATTATTGAATTCTCATTTTATTAAATTGAATTATTAAGGCTCAGATTCGAGATTTTCCTATTTCGAATGCAGATTTCGATTTCTAAACTCAAGCTTTCCAAGAGACTTCAAAATAATGCCACCAAACATATTTAATCATAATTCCTTTAAATTGCAGCTAACAACATGTAGCTATTTAATTTACGCTAAACTTAGCATTTTGGCAACATTAAAATAAAAAAAAACTACAGAAACTCAGCACAAAAGAGAGAAAAAAAAACTTCAAGCATCATCTTTTGTATCTATTTTTTTTTCCGTTCATGGATGCGTATTAATAATTGAGCATATCTCCAGAGTTTCTCTCTGCGGTTACTTAAACATTCATTAATTACCGAAGAAAGACACACAACATATCTAATTACCAAACTTTAAGAAACATGGTAATTAATTCGGTATTTATAAGCCAGGGAAATTTCCGAGAATAGATAATTATACGAGGAATGCGGCTATATGTATATAATTAGAAGCAAGTTTTGGATGTTAATATTACACCGACTATGTAGACGATGTCTCCATGCGAATTACGAGCCGAAATAATGAAATGCATATTTAAGAGAGGAGATCTTCTTTAAGAGAGCTGGAAAAATATTATTCTAGTTAAAGAACTTTTCCTTTTTCAGTTCGGTTTATTTAATGTTCGAAGCTAATTTAATACAGTAATTGATATCTAGAAGTCGGTGTCCGATATCTAGATCAAAAACGAGCAGTTCCGTAAAGAGTATTTATCAAAAAAAAAAGAATTTGAAAAAGTTGGAAATAATAAATATAAATTCTGGAAATAAGCTTTACCTCAAAATAGTCAAGGTTTGTAATAGTAGTTGTCTAAATTTTATTTCTGAAAATTATCGAAACTTTTTTTAATGAATGATTTTTAACAAAAGAAGCGAAAATATCTGTTAAAATAAGATGTGTTTCTGTCAAAGCAACATTTAAAAAAAATAGCCAACCAATGAACTGGTTGTAGGAGTGGCATATCCTCTTGTACAGTTGTTTATCACCTCTCTTTCCGCATAAAAACTGTAGATGTTGGAAAAGGCTTTGAACTTTACGAGTACTCAGATTTTTATTTTCAGTTTCACGCGCATGAGCATTTTGTAAATCCTTGTACAGTTAAGAAAACTGAATATTCATTTTGGGCACCTTTTTAATGTTCGATTAAAGTTAAAATTTGATGAAAGACTGTAATTTTAATAACAAAATATCATATTAATTTTCATTTATCTAAGTTATCATTTTCACTTTCACACATATGAAATATTGAGAAAGCATAGTAGTCGTCAAAAAAAAGTTGAACCAGAAATTTTGACGAATCTCCAAGTTTTAGAGTTCCCTAAGATCGAAAAGGCCATTTTTGAAAAATATCCATCTGTCAGCCTATGTCAAAGGCAATTCAAAAGTGCTTTGAGCTAAACGGATGAAGTTTGGCTTAAAACCAAATTTGCATATTTCTATCAAACTTTGAGCAAATACCACTCAGGGGAAGTCTGTCTGTCCGGCTGTTGGAATATAAGTTAGCACGTTAAGTACAAAACGAAAGAGAGCTAGATAAATAAAGTTTGGTCCTAAGCATTAACGTCTTTAGTATAGGCGCCTTTCAAATTTTGAACAAAATCCAATCAAAGGTTGATTGTTAGTCGGTCTCTACTTTCAGAAATATGTAGACTCAACTCAAAAATGCAGTGACTTAAATATATCAAATTTGGTATGTGATTTTGTGACAACAAGTGTAGTTCTGCGTCAAATTTTTGTTTCGATCGCTTGGAAAAATCGCATCTAAAACAAAGATTCTATTTTTGGATACTATTAACGACATGCCAGATATTAATCGCCAAGACGCTTGCCAAGGATTAACAGACAAATTCGGTAAAAATTCGAAATTCACGCCAAATGTTAATGTTTTGCAACTATTGTACACCAATGCCATACAAGATGTTCACTAGGATAACAGCTTTATTAGAGAATATACGACAAGGTTTTGGGTGTGGGAGTCCAACTACGGCTGGGTATTTTTTTTTCTCTCTTATCGTTTGCATGATTGACAAAAACCAAACTCCTTCAAATTCTGCACCTTAGATATTTAAACTGCATTAATTCCTCTAGTTATTTGAGATTTGTGGTTGTCATGTATACAAACAAACAAGAAAACTTCTTCAACAGAGATTTTGATCAAAATTTCAGAAAAATCTACAGATTTGGTGTAACTGCATACCAATTTTCATCTTTCTAGTTGAAATCGTTTTTGAGGCACCGTATTCACAAACAGAAATAATTCCAAAAATGTATGGTAATGGAAGCAAAAATGTCTTAAAACATGAAAATTCATCAAAATCTTTAGTTGAATTCATTGATAGTTACAAAATTTTCTTTTTATAAAGAACAAAATAAAAAAGTGAAAATAAATCGAAACAGTAAAGCTTTGTCTTGAGAGGGAATAAAAGGAGGTGGGGTGGGAGAGAATATGAGATATTCGAGTTCCAAACTAGAATTTTCTGAAATGCAATTCATGTAAAGACAAGTTCAAAGAGAGAGAACAATCCTTTTTGCCTTTGATATATCACTTAATCATGCGCGTTGAGCGAATTTTGATGCTTCACCAGCGCTCTTCTTTGTGTAGCTTCTTCCCATGATTCTTTTATTTATTTGTTGATTCATTTTTTTGTTGGTGTTTATTTTATTTCTATTAATTGTCAGTTTCACAGAATAAGAAAATAAGCAAATAAAATTAAAACCGAAAATATAATTTTTGTTGTTTTTTATGGCGTCATAGACAAGCCCGCTCACGAAGTCAGCGATTTTAAACCGAGAGAGCGTCTATTGTTTTTTAGTAGCGCCATCTAGTGCCAAAAGTACATCTTAGCTACTCATGCATCACAGCCCTTTTTACATGACGGACTTCATTCATTCATATCATTCACTCAACCGCAGATCGTAATTTAGACCTGAATCAGAGAACGATCACCTCTGATCCAGTAACTCCCAGAAGTATTGTCTCGATTTTGGAGGACTTCATTGGCAAGACAGATTTATATGTGCGCCAGCCCCCCCACACACGGAAAGTCTTCGGCTGGCGGGATTTGAACTCACAATCCGCGGGATGCAAATCCAACGCCCCAACAACCAGGCTATCCCTGCCTTAGATATATAATTTTAAAAATAATTTAATAGTTATTGTATTTCTGCATTCCCAGCTGACAAACTGCCATTTTGTACAGCGCAAAAACAAAATAAATATGCATAATTATAAATATATTTTTTGCTTTGTTACATTAATGTCTTGTTTAAGTTTTACTTAATTACATCAACCTCCAGTTTTGAAGCAATATGAGAGCTAGTTTGGGGTTAACTTCGTATTTCTACACTGTGGCCAGATAATGAAGGTATCTCTCTATAAATGTTTGCATCCCACCAGGAAGATCCTTTTCTGAAGTTGCATAAATAATTACATAATTATCAATTACAATAGCATTACATTTTCTCATTATAACACTAGTTTAATATATGAAAAGGATAATTTAATTTATACAATAATTTATAAAATATTAATCACAAGGTTAATTAGATTATTACAATCATAAGGCGGGCTTATTTGCTATCGCTAGAGTGATTCGATGGTAAATGTGTAATATTTTATATGCTTGTGGCAGATAACTACAGGTGCTTCCAATGAACATCTGATTGCGACGCATAAATTAGTTGGCAAATTTCATAACCAAATAATGTGCTAGATATTAAATGCAAGATTGATTAGATGCTTGCAATTATTAGATGATGACTGATTTGCAATTGCAAGAGTTATTCGATAGCAGATAAATAATATTGTATTCTAAATTGACAAGTATATCGCTATAATATTTCTAAAAAGCATCTGATTGGGATGCAATTTGCCATTATTTATTATTCTTTTTATCTTCTCTTAATAATGGAAATGTATTACAACATTGAACAATGAAATTCTGTCTGCGATGTCATCAAATACATTAATCTAATTATGTGTAACAAAATTTCCACTGAGGATCCGCCTCCTGATTTGCTGAAGGTAACGAGTTTATGTGGATATGACGGACACTAATTTACTGATGGAACAGATTCAGACTAACGAAAGATAGGTTCACCTACATTTGTGGGAACCTATAACCGGCTACTCCGACCACCCGAAGGCATACGGAAAAATTAGAATGACCGAATCTCCGCAACAGCAAAGTGGCGCAAACTGGGGTTGATTTCTAAGGTATCAAATCACCGGCCACGGTACAACCCTTCCCTTGGGAAATACATCCCGTCATCGCTGGAGGCAGCAGTCCCCACCTTTCTCTGTCCTCACCAGGATGGTGAGAAGCAACCACCATACCGGAAGCTTCTCATTCTCTATTGCAAGCCTCCCCCCCCCCAGTAGGTGACATTTATGGGAAAGGTAATATATTTTATAATCATGCGTATTCTCATATTTGCTGCCTGCATAATTATGTATAATAAAACATTTTTTAAATTAATTTATGGCCACTGTTATTTGATTTTTATAGGCTTTAATTTATTATATTAGCACTCTTTGAAGCATTGCACCTCAGCACCGCATTGAATAGGTAATTGAGAACTGATTTCATAATTTCATAAAGCTTTCAGATTACAAGTAGAAATATTGAATAAGCTCTAATTTTTGAAATTTGAACTCCATCTTAATGTGTGCAGCTTTGATTACTTTTATTATAGTAAGCATGCACCAGCCGCATATTTGTTGAGCTGTCGGAAGAATTGTATTTTAAATCTTAATTACTGCTATTCTCAAATAATAAATATGACAGCTATTGTTCTTTGCTAGACAGCAGAGAAAAAAGATTAGAAACTAAAAAGAAATCCTTCAATTTCTCCCTTTTTACTCAAATAATTATCTATCTAAAGCAAGAACAATATTTAATTCATTGCTGTTAATATGGTCAATTGATGTAATTCAAATGCATAGTACTAATTTAGTTTTGAAATACATTGTGGATCTTACAATCTAAAAGAACATGGCATTATTAGACAGAATTGGATAATAATTGTTAAATAAATATTATAAGCGCAAGGACATTTCTCATGTGACTGTGATGTCTCATAAATTAACTCTACTGATCTATATAGGAAGCTAAAATAGACGGCAAATAAATAGTCGAAACATAAAATGCATACATCCGCCACCTTTTATGTATGAAAAGCAGTTCAAGATTAAGCTCTGTACGGATCCTTAGGAGCATCTGTAGGGCATCTTCCTCAATTTCCATAATCAGGACTAGATTCAGTAACTGCGTATACAAATTTTTTAAAATTTGAATGAAGAAGTAGTTCTAAATATAATTGTGAAAAAAATGGAAATTTTTTTAAAGCATTCTAAGTACTCAAATGCAGAATCTGCCAAGAATTTTGAGTGATGAATAAATTGAGCATTTCAAAAGGAATTGAATCACGCTGTTCTGTTAGAAAATTTCGACAAAGTAAACAACTTTAAGAGTGATGCTCTGAAATTTGAATGGCTCTTTTTATTAATAATTTTAGAAATCCAATTGCAAAAAACCAAATAAATAGGTAAAATATAAAAAAAAATACTACATTTCTTTAGACTGAACGAAATTTATTTATAGGAAATCCATCTGCCCTGCTGTTCGTTTATAAGTAAACGTGATAACTACAAAATGCAAAGAGCTAGATTTATGAAATTTGATTTTATATGTTCAGTTTCTAAAATATAGATATTAACTCAAATGATGAACCGCATCCGTCAAACTGTTGACTGTCTATCGGTCTGTATTTGCGAGTTCATGTAAACGCAGTTGCTTAAAGCAATGAAATTTGGCTTGTTATCTTGTGACTATAACTGTAGTTTCATGTTATATTTTGGTCAATTGGCCGTCAAAAAGATGTCCTAAATACATATTCTCTCAATTTGGTATAATTGCTGGATTTCATGTCAAAAATAAGGGGAATAAGATCTTTACTAAAGATTACACTGGAAAGTTTTTGGGAGACCATACCAGCTAGTTTATTCCCATTACCGAACTGCGTCCGGGGATGCAAAGCAGGACTAGAAAAAGAGCGTCTATACTCTTGGAGCAATATCTCTAAGAATATAAGATAGTCGAAGGGGAAAACCTTCCTGCTGGTTTTAAATATTATTAGTATACTAATATATACTTCAGTTCTTAGAACAATACCACTAACTAATAGTATTATGCGAATTAGTTCATATAGAACTTGCATTTCTAAATATAAAATTATTTTTAAAACAAAAATATTCTTAGTGATGTCTACGATTCAAAAATATTTACCATCGTTTATTTATCAATATTATTATTATATAGTAGATTTGGACCAATTGCTTCCTGTTGAAATATAGAATGTAATTTTTTCTCTTGATTCACTGTTTCTCTTTAATATCAAAATTGGCTCACTTATAAAAAGAAGACACAGAGTGGGTTGATGCTAGTTTAAATGAAATCAAGCCAAGCAAAAGAAAGAAAGAAGGGGATTTGGTACAAAATTAATACATTTGTGTATTATTAAACACATGCCGTTGCCGATCAATTTGGCGATTAATTGCTGGGATGCGGTGATACACTACTGAAAACCGAGTATGTATTTTGGATACCCTATTTCAGGGCAATTAAAACCAAAACTAGACTCATAATTACAATTGTAGTCACAAACTCATTTGCCAAATTTCATATATTTAAATCATTACGTTATGCGTTTACATGATTGTTAAAGTACAGTCCCTTCACGGATTTGGTTTCAAATTTGTTACATATCTACGCATTAGACGTTCAACTTATGTACCAAAATTTATTTATCCAGCTGTAGTTTTTTTAGAAATTGTTTTAACTTCTCTTCGGGCAGCCAGGTTCGTATAAAATTTAATAGAAATGTACAATTTTGGAACAGAGACCGTATATCAAGTTTTCTCCGCATAGCTCAAAGCGTTTTTGAGTTAGTTAGATAAACAGACATAATTATTATTATTTTCTTTTTTGATTTAGGTGGTTTGAAACGCGAAGATTCATCAAAATCTCAAATTCATTGTGTGTTTTTTTACGTTTATGAAACTTTTTCTTTGTATATT
The DNA here is from genome assembly GCA_026543865.1 of Argiope aurantia. Classification (NCBI taxonomy): domain Eukaryota; kingdom Metazoa; phylum Arthropoda; class Arachnida; order Araneae; family Araneidae; genus Argiope; species Argiope aurantia. The sequence continues at coordinate 1,504,755 of JAPMOR010085630.1, read as the reverse complement.
TCATATATCAGAAAGTAAAAACACAGTATAAAGTATGTTACTCAGTTTCTACGAAAAATAGTCTCCAAATACGAAATTGTTGAATTCTTAAAAGTACAAGATTATAAGAATAAATACATTCGAAGGGATAGAAGTGATAATCGGCAATTAACATCTAAAGAGACTATTGAAAGCATTTATTTGGCTTCAAAGTACCAGCAATAAAGTCTTAAATATAATGTCTGAAGTACGGATAACTCCGGTTATCCGCACTTCAGTTATACGGTTCGGAACAGGAAAGAAAAGGTAACAATTCAGAGAATAGTAATGAACAGAATCCGTTAGATTGTTAATTTTCAATCGAAGGAGGTTATATAAAACTATTGAAATAGAATATTTACATATTGCATTTTTCATATTTAATTTTAGTATGTAAAGTATTTATGTAATAAAGTTAACTTGCATACTTTAATTTGTGTTTCTTTCTTATGCAAACCCTAGGATATTAACAGTTTTGTGTAACTCATGTTTATTAAATTTCTTTATTAAAATTCTTTATTAAAATTAGATTTTTCTTCTATACTTGATGTCTTTTCCTTCCAATCATCCTACCTGGCTTGATCCCTGATGTAATCGAATAATTTGATTTCTGCTTTTAGTGAAGTTGAGAAACATCTTCGAGTACCAGAGAATCCAAGAAACTGTAATAATGGCAGAAACAGTTTGCACATGAAGTGCAGAATGTTTAGAGACTGAAACTCTAGGATTCTCACATAGAAGCTATTTTCTGTATAAAATATGATCAGCTTTCATGAGTTCTCTGCAAAATATGATATTTGCACGAAAATTTTAAATTTTCTGCTGATAATCAAGTTTTAGGGGTAATCTTTATGTTGATTTTTTCAATCAGGAATATTAACGGACTATTTGACTTCGAGCATTCACATATTAAAGTATGAATGATGTAGTTGGAAGGGAATAATAGTAATAAAAAAATAGAATGGGAGTTTTTGACTCTACGTTTTCTAGAACATTAAGTTGAACGGAACTTATCGTGTTACTATGTTATGTCTCAAAATGTGACGTCTAGTTGTACATCCGAGCCATCTTTCAAACATACCTTAAAAATTTATTGCCGCTATGTGGCAACAAGATAAAGCACCTCTTTCTGCGGAAAAAGAACAATAATTCCAGAAGAATTTTCAACGTTTCTCATCTCCAGTGTTCGGCGTCTAAAATCAGACTCATAAACAACGAAACTTTCCACTTTTAGCCATTTTCTTCTTTTCCCGTTTAGTTCCTTTTTCCTGTTTTTCTCCTGTTTTTTCCCCATCCCGAAGAGGCAGCCCATTCCCAGGAATGGTCTGGAACGTTACTTCGCCTAAACTCTTAATCGATGCCATTTCGATGTAATCGAAGATCATTGTCCGCGTTCTTGAAGGAGAGGGCCGACGTTTTCCGAACTTGTTCAATGGTTCGGTATCGTAATCGGAATCTTCATCGATATTTTTCTTCCACTAGCATTCCGCCCGTTCTTTACTTCATTTCGTTTCCGTTTATTTTATTTATTTCTTTTTGATTTTTTTCTTTCTTTTTTGGTGTTTCGCTTTTTTGTTGTGCTTCGCTAGTATCTCTCTTCCTTTTTTTTTACCGTCGCTCCTGGATGCCTGGATGCTGCGGCGCTAAGTGGAGACAAAATAAAAAAAAGACGTAGAACAGAATGAGTGGAAAAAGGGGTAGATGGAAAGAGGGGGAAATCGAGATCAAAATCATCTAAAGGGTACTGCATTTCTTTCTTCTGTTCCATTTCTTTGCTGCAAGGGACGATCTCGAAATATACGGAAGTGAACGAATTCGGTTTTCAGGTAAACGAAATCGAAACAGAGATGGGCTACAACTAACCGTGTTAATGTTCAACTGACTGGAACTTTAATCAAGTCCGCCGATCGCTTGTATTTCTTTCATGAAACCGGAAAAAAAAACAGAAGAAGAATTAACGCCCAGAGCATCGAAAAGGATTTACTTTCAGGAATTAAGAGAGTTTAATAGTAGTTTCGAAATTAATTGATTGTTTGAGTTTCGAATTTAGCAAGTATTCCAAAACTAAGCAAGTATTCGTAAACTAAGCAAGTAATGTATAATTAAGTTCACTATTGCTATATTTAGGGTATTCGAAAACTTTGAAAGCCATTTTTCTTAAAATATTGATATTTGAAGGATTTTTTTTATTTTTCATTTTCAGATGGCATCTGTTCATCTGTGCACAAACTAATTCAACAGTAGAAAAAAAAATTCGAATTTTAATAATTTTTAAATTTTTTAGAAAAGTTTTTGCTTTAAAGCAGACCATTTAAAAAAAGATTTGTGATTAAAAATAAACGACCTTGGTATATCCTTCATTATACATATAATATCTGAAAGTCTGAGCTTCGCGCACAGCATTTTTTTTTTTTTTTGTAAAATCATGTTTATTTGAAGAAAATATTTAGATACGAATCATATACTAATTACATATGAATATTTTTTAATCTTGCCCACATATGAACTGGCCATTTAAGTAAAAAAAAAATCATGAATGCATTTAGTTTTCCATATTATTCGGAACAATCTGCCATATTACAATATTCATTTCACATCTTATCTATCATTACTTAAATTTTTGAATTTACACTCAGTTTTACCATGGTGTAATCGGGTTTGAGATGGCACTATATGAAATTATCAGCATGAGAGTAATAGAAAAAGGCCATTAGTTAATTATAAAAAAAAATTTCTTGACACATAAAATCGGAATTTTTCAGGAAAGATATCTATTTAGATAAACTTAAAAAGATAAACCTAATCTAAATTTAAAATTTGATCCAAATCATTTTTAGATATACAAATAAATAAATTAATATATATACAAGAATTTCTCGTTTAAAGTTATAAGATACACAGATATATTGTCTTGGAACTAAGCCAAAAGCTTAGAAATAGTTTTAAATTCTTTCAAATTATAAGAGTTTTAGTTTGATTTTTTAGAAATTTGTGGATTTTCTTAAAATTTAAAATAACATTGCAACACTTTATTATTATAGTTATATTTTGATTCAATCCTTAGCCAGTATCCAAATGTATAAAGTACAGATATATATTTTACAGACTTCAGACATATATTTTAAATGGTATTTTAGTAATCATGTTTGAAAAATGAGAATTTAGGAAAAAACTAAGTTTTGAGAATTTTTCTAAATTTTCAACGAGATGAAAAAGGGATTCTCTTTAAAATATTTCCTATTCCTTCTTTTTCTGAAACGTGATACATTTATTTCAGTTTCTAAATTTTGGGAATTTTTGTTCTTTGCCTTTCTACGTTCTCGTTTACGTAGTATAGAGAAAGTATAGGAATAGTTTTTAAAAAAAACGAACTCGAGATTTTGACGAATCTTTACGCTTTCGACCTTTCTGAGTTCGAAAAATACGTTTTTGGAAAATTTCGATCTGTCTATGACAATGATAACTCAGAAACGTTTTGGACTAGACTGTTGAAATTTGGTACATGGTCTTTACACCAAATTTCCCGATTTCTATCAAATTTGGAATAAAATCTGCTTCCGTCCGACTGTTCGAATATAAGTTAGTACGATAACTACAAAACGCAGAGAAATAGATTGAAATAAATTCGGTACATAGATTTAATGTCTATAGTGTAAACACTTGTCAAATTTTGAGTCAAATCCAACAACGCGTTGATAGTCTGAACGAGTTTGTTGTAAATGTGCTTATTCAAAAATGCCGTGCCTTAAATATAACAAATTTGGTATGGGATTTTGTGACTACAAGTACAGTTTTGTGTCAAATTTTCATTTCAATCGGTTGAAAAAAAGATTCGATTTTCAGATACTATTAATCGTAACAAAAAACATTCGATATATCCAGAAAAAGGCTAAATTTACGCCAAAAGATAATATTTCGTAACTATTGCATGCCAATGCCATGCAAAGGCGTTCTCTGGCATGGCAAGCTTATTAGAGAGTATGCGAGCAATTTTCGGGGAGACCATTCTTGCTGGTTCTTAACTTTGATGAATATTCATTGCGATCAGTTACGATGATGGAATCGGAAGTTTTCAATATTTCTTTTGCCAACTAGATAGAAAATGCTTGTTATCTAACCCAGAGAATATTTTATCAATTAATATTCGTCACAAGTATTATTTAAATGCTTTCCATGCGTTTCTTGTCAGAAATTACACGAATGGAAAATCAAAATATTTTAGCATTCTGAATTATCTAAATTTGTAATATTGTTGTCATAAGTAAAATTTAAACTGAAAATATTCCAAATTAATATCTAATATAAGATAACGGAAATGAAATTATAATTTTTAAATAACCTAAATAAAGACAAAAAACATTTATAGTAATGCTTATAATTTTGTTTTCAGCTGGTAAATTCAATTAAAATGCCTTTAATTTCATTTTTAATTATCGTAGAAATAAAGTAAAAATGGTTTCGAAATTATAAAGGATGTAGGCTTTCAAATGAAACATTAAAGAAAATTTGTGATTTTCGATCAATAATGGATTTTCAACGTAGGCGGGTACTTTAAAGGTAAAAAGCATTTACTTTTGCATAAAAGCATTGGAATAATGGGTTTAAAGTGACTGCCCAAATTTTTCTGTTTCTTCATTGTTTTCTTAAATTATCTGTATTTGCAGCATCTAGATGAATCCATCACATTTTGAACAACATGAAATGGATACATGGATAGTCATTAGGATGGTTCGATGCATATCATAGCTTGAATATTGAAATTTAATGCAATTTTTTTATTTAATATTTTAAATATATATATGATATATTTGGAATAAATGATTTGGATGATAATTATATATATGATGTCTGCATCAGTATCGTTAATAACAACAATATTCTTCTTCTATATCGGCTGGAATGAAAGGATATGAAAAAAATTGTCATCTGAAGAAATTCGATTTGAATTTCAATTTATTTACAGTATATTGAAATATTTAAATATAATTAGTTTCCCGAAAAATTTTCAGATTTAAAATTAAAATTATTGTATTCGAGTTTCTAACTTCATTATTTTTTTTAAATCTCACAGTTAATAATTGGAACATGTCTATTCGAAAGAATGATTTTCGAAATACCTATTTGTATCGATCTTTTTAACTGATTGTTTTCCTACAGTGTTCAGTAATTGTCATCGTATATCTGAAGAAGAAAACGCGAAAAAAATGTCTTCTTTGTTAAACAATTTATAGCTGGGAATTAAATATGCAAATTCAATAGTAAATAATTAAGTTATATAATTAATAAAAATTAAATAATTAAATTCATTTTCTAAGAATCTGTCAAGGTCAACACCATACAGATATAGTCATTTACAATTAATCATTACAATAATGCATTACTTTGTTGGCAACGATATACAAAATTTATTCTTTCAATATTCTCTACTGAAAATATTATGA
>JAPMOR010085630.1:1486922-1499286 GCA_026543865.1 Argiope aurantia | reverse complement strand
CTAGAAAATGCGGCACAGACATACTTTGAAGGGTGATAATGCTGACCTCTGAAAGATTTGTTGCAGTTTTAATTAATTAAAAAATCAAATGTGCTTACCTTAAATCTTTCACGAGCACCTCTGCGCAAGTGTAATTGGTCGTAATTAGTGATTATGATGACACATTATTTCATTTGCTATTGAATAAAAAATTTATTCACTCAATATTCTCTGCTCAAATTATTATGAGAATATATTTGTGTGCGTCTTGCATATTGGTGCTCTGTAGGAAAGACCGTTTAATTTACATCAAGCAAATGGAACAGATATGCTTTGAAGGATGGTAATGTCGACCTAGGAACGATTTGTTGTAATTTTTATTAATTAGAATTTCCAAGAATCTGTTAAGAGCTACACAATGCAGGTGTATTAGTTATAATTAGTGATTATGATTTTATTGGCAACGGTCACGAAATTTATCTTTTCAATACTCTCCATTAATAAAAAAGAAAAGGTGAGTGCGTGAATGTGTGTTTTATTTTATCTACTGAGCAGATCGATTGCCCTAGAACTATCAAAATTGGCACAGACATATTTTGAAAAGTGGAGACGTTTTTCTCCCGGATATATATATATATATATATATATATATATATATATATATACATAATATTCTTTTTAATGGTACTAATTTAGTGGTTGTACAAATGATTCCGCAATTTTGGCAATTTTTAAAAAAAATATGTTTTTTGTAGCGTTTAATAAATCTAATGTCACTGTGAATTCAAACTTTTTTCATTGTTTCATCATATATCTAATCATGCGATTTTCCTTCATTGTTGGAAACTAAGGAAGAAAGATTCCATTTATTATCCGTGCTGCTGTTTGCATGAGAAATAAGAAAGTGAAGTTAGGATAGCGTGATAGACAATTTGCAATTAGAAAATATATTACATATGCAATTATAGTTTTAATGATACTTTGATGTCAAGGAACATGACTCCATTAGGGCGAATCAAAAGCACAATTAACAGAATAGGTTCAAGGCTATTAAAATGATAGGTCTATAATATTTGTAATAATCTGATGCTTAATAATGTTTTATTAATAGAATAATGCTTATATATAAGATATCTATTTAAAATTAAGCACAATCAATATTCCCGGCAAATTAATTAGACACCAAAGGCGGCTACACACTTCCATTCTTTAATCCACATTTAATCAAAATTACAGAGCACATAATTTTGTGTTTCGTTAATCAGTGTGTTTAGTTTGAATATCGTTATTTAATGCGTAACAATAGTTAAATTTAAATTGTTTCTTTAAACGTTTTTCTTTTTAAACGGATGTTATTATTTATGACTTTAAGACACAAATAGAATTAAAAGCGAATGGTCTGTTGGGATAAAGTCATTTTATACGACATCAAAGTCATAACACGTTAGAGTCATTCATTTAGCATCTAACTGTCTGCTACTTCGCTATGCTGTAACATCTCGTTCGTTGTTCTCTTGTATGTTCGCAATGGGTCCAACCATGAAACTGGCTCAGCATATATAGCTCTCCTCTCATGCTTTTCATTTTATACTAGTTTAATATTTTACCTTTTTTCGAAGTTCTACATTATTTGGCAATTTTTCACTTACGCCCGGTTAACAGATTGTGAACCAAATGCGAAATTGGCATAAGAAATTTGGCGGAATTTTACATTATTTGGCGATTTTGTGCCCGACTTGCGCCCGGCTAACGGAAAAGTACCGATAAAATTCTACACACAGACTTAACATCTATAGTGTAAATATCTATTTAATTTTGAGCTAAATCCAACAAGGAGATGACAGTCTGTAGGTCTTCATTTTGGTCTTGAATATATCAAATCTAGTACGTGATTTGGGGACTATAATCGTGGATATGTATCAAATTTTTGCTTTTATCGATTCGGAAAAACGCGTCTAAAACACAAATTCAATTTTAGAATCTATTTAACTATATGCTAAAGATTAATTGCCAAATAACTCGCCAAGGATGACATGATAGATTCAGTAAAATTGCCAAATTCACGCGAAAAGTTAGTATTTCGTAACTATTTTACGCCAATGCTATGCAAATCTCTGGGATACATCTTTATTTTACTTTTATACTTTTTATTTAAATAACATTTATTTGATGTAATAGAATAATTTTCTAAATAATGTATACAACGAGCATAGCTCTCTCTCAAATTTTGAATTTTTTTTAACAGTTATTATTATCATATTTTCCATAAAATTTGAAGGCTCAATCTGGATTCTGCAATCTGATTTCGTCTGTTCGATTGATATTTTATTCAGCCTGCAACAGGAAAATAATTTCGGCCGGTGCCAGTAATTTACAACTGCAATCCTTTCTAGCTTTAACTCATGCATGGCCATTCTGTTCTCAGATAATTAAAAAAATTCTAAACTATGAAAAGGAAAGTGATTAATTAGCATAAATTTTTATCATCTTTTTTCATGAGAATAAACATGAAAGATAAAATATTTAAAGATTTATTGTACAACCAAAAATCATTCTAATCGTTTATGTCTGGATTCATAAAATTCTCATGACTATTTTTGATAGGATTCAGTTAAAAATGTATAAAAATATACGGATGTCTGTTCTACTTTATAATGAATGTTATTTTGATTGGTGCGTAACCATCTGTCAGCCTGCAATTTCGCATGGATGTAAATGCAAGAGATCATGAAAGCGATAACTTAATAAAATTCGGTATTTATTCTTGTGACTCTAAATGTAGTTTTGTGTCAAAATTTGGTTTTAGTAGATCGGAAAAAGAGTGTCTAAAATTCGCGCGATAAATTCGGTAGAAATGTTAAATTCACACTAAAAAATCAATATTTCGTAACTATTGTTTTCCAATGTCTTGCGTTGCGAGTCATTCGTAGTCTTTTCCAAAGTCCACAATTGTATGTGTAACGCGGAGGGAGGGGGGGGATTTAAGACTTGCATTGGAAATTCATGCGAGTAAGTTTAGGAGGGATCATTCCCGCTAGTTGTAAGTATTAATAATAATCTTATCAAACAAGAACATGAAAATGATGCATCCACTAGTCGAAATCACTATAGTAATTCAATAAGTTAAAATTAAACTTCTAGTCTTCTTAAAACATAAACAAATAGATGGAAATTATTTGATAAATAACAGCAAGAAAAAAAATGCTTAAAAGCTTCAAATTATTTCCAAATTTTATTCGTAAAATACCTTCTCTAACGTATCCCAAATTTATTTGTGCATCCCAAATTTGCAACAATACTTATCCATTAAATTATGCACCCGCAAATATTTATAAACACCCCGCAACATTGTATATATTTATAGCAGCAAACATTTCGGGTTAATCGAGTTTCGCATCCTAACCCCTCCCATCCCCTTGCTCACCTCAGTAAACAGGCTGGTAACCATCAGGTGGAAAGGGTCTAAATTAAATCCAGTGCCTCCCCTCTTTAAAGAGGAGAGAAGATTCGAATCTTCGACATTCCCCTTAATGAAGGCATTAGGCATTAATTAATTAGATCGGGCCACTCAAGACATATTCAGGATCTAGGAAGGGGAAGGTCTTCCATTGATCGTTCTGGGGGGGGGGTGAGAAGGTGAAGCCGTTTTCCCCCGAGGCACTCAGCTGAACATTCACTGCAACTGTAATTGTTGCGCGCTGATTGGTGTCAATCGTAGTTAAGGAAGTATCTAGCTTTTAAGCAGGGAAGCGGATTCCGATTTGGAAGGTATGGAGTTGAGTGAGTTTGAATGTAGATTGCATTTCTCTCTGGGATTTCTTTGGGAAGATTTTAAGATCTAGAAGCATTAGATTTTGTGAAAGCATCGTATTTTGTCGTTCGTTAATTTTATAAAGCATTTTCGGTTTCAACTATCATTACGACGAAAGTTCACTTCTGGGATTTATTAAATTCGTAGATATTTAAGTTCGATTGCTTTTTTAAAAATAAAGAAAAAGAATCATCTTAATTACGAAACTGGAGATTTTTTTCCTTACTAAATTGTTGTTAAAAAAAGCTTTAATTTTTAGAAAAATTAAATTTTAAGAAAGTTTTGCATACTATCATCCGTTTTTTAAAAAAAAGATAATTTAAGTTTCAATTTCTTCTTTGGCAATTCAAGTTAGATTAAAGCTTATTTTAACAGTACTTTTATGATACACAATAGCTTAAAATAGTATGAATTTTTAAAATTTAAAAATTGTTTATTTTAAAATTAGTTTTGTCAGGTTTAATTTTCTGGAAGTGTCAAATTTAAAATTTTCGGGTGCTATTTTGGAAATACTAATTAAGCAAAAGTTGATTATAGTGGCATAACAAAACTATAAAGAAATAATATGAAATTTTTGTTATTCAATATATTTTTCAATAAAGTTTCTTCGGAAAATTTCAAATTTTTAAAGCATTAAATTTTTTTGAATCTTTTTATTTCTTCTAAAAATGGCTAAAAGTGTCACGTTTCATTTCGACTATGGTTTTAAATATTCGAGCCCAGATATTTCCTTTAGTGTTCACTAAAAATTAAAAACTTTTACCTATTTCGATTTTTTTAAAGTTAAATATGAATTATCATTTCGGTTTCTTAGCTTTAGCATCATTTCCCTGAAAGAATTTATATAATTCAGCTTGGAGAATTCTTTAATAATTGGAGACTTCAAATCGTTTGCTTTGAAAATTGTTATGACAGTAAAATTCATTTCGATTATCATTCAAGAATGAAATCATTTGAGAATTTTCTCCAATTATCCTTTAAAAATTCTATATTCTTATTTCGTTAAAAAAAAGAAGAATTTTTTTGAAAGCCTGATTTATCGTTTTGGTAATCGTTTGGTTTCGAATTAAAGATTCTGATTAATTTCCGAGAGAATTTGTATTTTTGAAAGTATTTTTACTTTATCGTCTGATATATAAGCAGCTAAAATCAGCAATATTCATTTTTGGTTATCACAGTGAATAATTCAAATAACTTGAAAACTTCTCACAAAGAAATATTGGAAATTTAAAATTCAGGTTAATTTATAAAAGCTATCAATTTTTGAAAAAAACATTATTTAATCATCTAAATTGAAAGTGGCCAGAATGGCTACATAAATAGAACAAGGGTCTTAAATTTTCATTCTTTAATCATTTTCCATATTTATGACTCTTAATTTAACGATGTATAGAAAAATTTGAAAAGTTAATAAATACCCTTTTAGTGCTGTAAAGAAGTGGTAACATTTTAAAAATAGCCTGAAACTAATGGAATTTGAATAGGCGGTAGAAACTTCAAAGTTTTGGTCTCCATTTATTTTCATTTTTATGTTAGAAGAGGACAAAGTTATTTTGAATCACAAACATATATATATTCACTGTAAACATAACTGTTTACATTTAAGGAAATATAAGCCCACAGAGAAAGAGATCTCCTTCTCTGTGTATAAGCCCATTAATTCTCGTTAAAAATTGCCATTATAGTTCGCGTTGTTTCAAAAAGTGTAGGTGTTGTATAAGCAAAATTGAATTTAAATATAAAAAAGGACATTATGAATCTGGAATTTCCTACAATACTTTAATTTTCAAATCCTTGATGATTAAAATAAGGATAAAAATATTCGAGTGAGGAAAAATTCGAATAGCAATATCCATTAAGCTTATTATTATTTTTTGAATTTTATCGTGTTTTCAAAAAAGCTTTTTCAAAAAGAGGCGCTGTTCATAATTAATAATAGCAATTTATGCATTTTGCATGTGCTATGCGTGATGAACTGAGACATGCAAATGTGTGGAATTATGAATGATGCTCGAATATGTTGGCTATAAATTACTTTTGATACCTTTTATACATCTCACGCCAACTTATAGCCATATTTGGGAAAACAAAATGGCGTGGGGAATTCAGACAATCAAATTTTGCCTCATATGGCTTGAAAAAAGTGTTTTATGAAAAGCAAAATATGGTACAAGTAGTAATTTTTAGAATAAATAGTTTTTCGATTGCATGATTAGCTAAGAACAGCAGGAATAACAGATCATTCATAAAATCATCATAGTCATTATAAATTTAAAAAAGTATATTTTATAGCATTTTATTCTGATTGTCAATGTGCAGTTCAGAAGAGATAAATATTATTATCTGGTTACTACATTGAAAATTGAGTTATAACGTGTATGATCCATAAATATCAATTATGGACAAAAACTGTCCAAAAATATAAGGAAATTTCTTTAGTATATTAAAATGCATGCTGTTATTCATAAAATCAACAATGTAATCTTTTTCCCTTTCAATTTTTTTCGGAATATTGCCTCTAATATATACTATTGTTATTCATTGAAACCTTTTATTTCATAGATATAAAATAAAAAAAATAATTAATATACCAATATGATGAATATCATAAATACAGGTTTACTTAAAAATAATCTTATTCGATAATCGACGATAAGAAATAAACTATTTTGCCATCGACTGAACAGTGCACGAATTATTTTAAAAGGTAATCTGTCATATTCACACAATATGGGAACTTTAGGAATACAAATTTCAATATTTCGTATTTGCTTTTACCTCTTTAAGCCCCCCAAATGCAATATCTAAAAAGATTAAGATCTGGCATTGAGGATGGTCAATCTTCTGGCATGTTAAAATTTGGACATTTATTTTGGAACTAAGCGTTATTAATCTGATTGGGAATGGTAGAAATAAAATTCTTATTAGGAATGAAATATGCCGGAAGGTAGTAATAAATATGTAGTTGATATGTACTGTTTTATATATTTCATATTGATTGTTGCATCCTTATCGACTAATGTTTTGGGCAATTCTTCAATCTTTGACATTGCAGCCACGTAAGAATTCTTTTTCTGAAAGTGTTTGACAGTTCAAAAATTTTCAGTTCTGTTCCTAAAGTTAGCAGCATGACGAGCTATTCTTAAAAACTATAAGTTAACCTGGGGATTCTTAAATACCTAGCATTTTTCAAACCATTTTATTATTTGTGTATCATTTGAACATTGAATTTTTTTTCTTCTTTTGAGATAATGCCGAAAACCGTGCTTTTATTATAATTATTTTCATAATTTTACGACTACCGTTTTTTACAGCCATTTTATCTCATAAAAATTATGATTTTCTTCATATCATTATCATTTTATAAATTCTTTTCATGTGTTCTTTTATACAAACTGAATATTGACGAACTATTGTCGACGTCGAACTTTATAGATATCAGTAATCGATTCACCGTTTTATAGTAAATTTCTTATTAAAATAACAGCTTGCTTGAAAATTTTACATGCATAAATCCATTTTAAAAAGTTTTGAATTATTTTTCAGCTTTCATTTATTAAATAAATAGAAATTTTTTCTTTAAACATAAAATCGTTTGCATATAGAAATTTGCCAATTCTATAAATAAATAGCTTTACCAAGCGTTTAATTAATTCTTATTTTTAGAAACGTTACACTATTTAGTAACTACTCTATTCTCTATTGAGGATTGAATCAAAATTGCTTCCATTTATGAATTCAAAATTGTTATTTCTGAAATAGAAAAAAAAAAGAATTCTGGAGAAAAACAATATATATTAAAGAAAAAAGTTCATTCTCCTGGAATACGAATATGGAATAAGATCATCTTTAGAAAATGCCTGATATTCTGAATATGCCTGAAATACCTGGAAAGGTCAGGTACTTCGTAAAAAGCTAGAAATCCAACGAGGAAAATGTACAAATACAAAAGTTTCAAAAAGACGGAATAGATAGATTCGTCATCAAGTTCAAAGACGTACAATATAATATATGTTCAAAACTTATGATCAAAAAGGCGAAAAAAGAATTTGTAATGCAGGAAAAGGGGTGTTTTTATTTGTAATTAGGAGAAGGGGCTATACACAAATAATTCCTTCAGCATGATCAGGCAATCACTAAAATAGAATACATAAAAATCCTTAAACATCTGTACGAATTAGTGAGACGCACCCACTAGATCTTTGGAAAGCTCAGTTGTACATATTCCGACACGATAATGTGCGGTTCACAGACTTTCATAGTATCAGATTACTAGTAAAATCATCACATTCCGGTACTTCCACAGCCAGCTTCTAATCTTAATCTTGTGTAATGTCATTTTTTTCCTCTAATGAAGATTCTGCTTCAAATTTAACAATCATCAAAGTCCAAAGATACGCTGAAAGAAACACTGTAGATATTTCTGGATGTGACAGAAAGCAAGCTTGCAATTCACATTTACATCATTGAATGAAAAATTAGCAAAAATGCATAGATGCACAGGACAGTTAATTCGAAGAGTTAACAGTTTAAATTAAACCACATAAACAGATTCTACCTGTATTAATTTTGCTGTAATTAAATATTTGGAACTTTTTGAACATAGTAGTAATATAGTTACGAATTTCTAACGTTGCATCCTAGCGCAATAAGTGTTTTCTTAAGGCAGCGATTTTGAACCTGTGGGGCGCGCCCCCTAGGGGGGCGTGAGAATATGGAGGCGCGAGAATATCCAAGAGAAAATATTAAATAAAAAAATTGATTTATTGACTGAAAGGAAAGCACACATATACATAGAAAACAAAATACATTTCGACATATTTAATAATTTATAGAAGTAAAACAACTTACTAAATCAAAACTTACTTAATCAAAACGTACTAAATTAAAAACAAATTTAATAATTATTAGTGACTTCCTTGGACCTGTCTTGCAGAGCAAAGTTTTTCGAAGGAAGGTTTAATATTAGAAATAGCCACTCTCAGTTCTGTTTCTATAGTTTGTCTTCAAAGAAGCTACAGCAGAAAATCCAGTTTCACATAGGTAGGATGTTGAATGGTAATACAATGTGAAATGTCCTTATTTTTAGTGCAGAAAAATCATCCTTACTCCTGCCCAAAATTCAAATAGTGATTTATTACTAAATTGTTTTTTAGTTTCGCCACTTGTCGTGAAGTCTATGATTTTTTCTTCCTCAACAATTGAGAGTCCTTTGAGAGTCTTATGAAATGGATCACTAATCCACTTGCTATCAATTTGTCGTCAGCATGAAAATAATTTTTAAAATTCTTTGCCAGCATGGCTAAATGATTTTCAATGGTTACAAAAACAACTTTTACATGTTCTTCTTCAGCCTTATAAGTTTTAGTACAATTATCCACATTTACAAACATTGTTAGGTTTTTTTGCTTTAAATTTCTGCTCCACAATTTCAATTTTCTACAAAAAGCATTAACTTTATTACTCGTAACCAATATATGTGTATTTGCTCCTTGGAGTTAAAGATTCAAGTTATTTAATTTCTTGAATATATCGACCAAGTACCTCAATTTCATCATAAACAAACTATCGCGAAAATTCTCGCCCTCCTGTCTGTTTTCTTCTAAGAAATGGCAATTTCTTCTATTAATTCATAAAAACGTTGCAAAAATTTCCTACGTGATGACCATCTTGCCTCGCAATAAAATAGTAACGCTAAATGTACTGAACCCATGTCTTCACAAAGTGCGGAAAAAATTCTCGATTTCAGGGGTGTCATTTTTATATAATTTAGTACGGTTACAACCGTAGTTAACATAATATTCAAACCAGGACTCATTTCTTTCGAAGCCAAAGTTTCTCTGTGGATTATGCAATATGTGCACTGAGGCGATTTTTGTTTTAAAAGTGCTTGTATATCTTGGAATCTTCCGGACATTGAACGAGCACCATCGGTGCATATTCCGACGAAATTTTTCCATTCTATGTTTGCCTCGTTCATAAAATCATTTAAAATAGCAAATAATGCGAGCGTTGATGTTTTGAGTTCTATTGATTTGCAGAAAAATAGTTCTACTATTGACATATTATCAGAAATTCGAACATAGGCAATTAAATGAGCATCTTTATTATTATCTGTTTCTTCGTCAAGCTGTAATGAAAACAATTTGTCACGCAACTTCGAGAAAAGCTGACACTGTACATCTTCAGCTATATCGCCAATTCGAAGGCAAAAGTAACATTTGAAAGAGGTATGGACTTCAATTGTTTTGAAAAATTATCTCCCAACATATTGCTGCTGGCAAAATAAGCTCTTCATCATTGGTGTGAGGTTTTTTACATCTGGATATTTTATATGAACTTTGTAAGATGCAATTAAAACTTTTTTTATTCACAGACAAAGTTTCTTTAAAAAATTATTTTTGCTTGTCATATGATTTTAATTTTAATTCGAAGAATTTAATGTTCACGTATTCACTATGAAGCGTTTATGCTTAAGTTTATTAGGTTTCAAGCTGTCTGTGGTCAACACTTTTGAGCAAATGATACACAGGGGCCTTTCTTCTTCATTTACTTCAGTACTGGTAATCAGTACCTTGATTTTATTTTTGGAACCACGCTCGTCTGTGTACTTGTTGATGCTTGACTATCGTCTAATGCTTGCTTACTTCCGCATAAAAATTTATTCATGAATCTGAATAAATCTGCTGCCGTGAATATTTTATATGGTGAATTGCAATTAACACGAAAACATATATAACATACAAATTCACGAAAGATTCTATAGCTATAAAAGGATCGACTCGAATGAGACAGGCTGGAATTAAAATTTGCATTATCGAGTATTTTCCTTCTTCTTATGAGAAAACATTTGCTCCGCGCATGCTCGAGACGGCATCGGTCGTGTGGATTCCTTTCCACAAACATTCCTACTTTTTTCACTTTTGTTTTGTCATGCTTCTGTTTTATTTCTTTTATTATTCGAAAAAATGTATTCCAAGTTTCTAAATTTAGCTCACCCCGTTTAGGTTAACTTTCATTGACGAATTTTTCTACTTTCATATTCTTTTAACGTTATCTCCCTGTTTGGCTTTCATTTCAAATATAATATTTAAATTTTCTCCGCTTTCATTCGTTCACCGCCCGCTTGTCCAAAATGCAAGATGTGGTTTCTCGCCAATGTTAGCTGGCTTTTACTCTTGTTTTGGCAGTTAGTTAAAAATAATTTAAAAACAGAATCCAAAATACTCAATATACATTATTGTTGTATACAGTTTATTGTAAGCGAGGGGTGCTATGAAAATTTGGATTGAAAACTGGGCCACGAATGCTGAAAGGTTGAGAAACGCTGTCGTAAGGAGCATAGTTTTACAGATAGAGATGGTGAAAACCCAATTAATAGTCCCCTCATTAGCAACAAGCTTGGCGATAATTTGGCGACATGACATTTGGCAATTTTGGCGAAAAAACCGAAGATTCTAGAAACTATAAGAATCCTAGCGATAAACTATGATAATACATAGTTCCATTAGAACTCGAGTTATAATGATCTTTCTAGAACTATCTATGTTCTTTCCATTTCTTTGTCCAAAAATTATAAAAAGCCAGGAGACTCAGCTAAGACAAGTAAGTATTAAATAGGCAGACAAATGAATTGTCAATTGAGAGTAACAAACGACTCCAGAGAGGTGAATAATTCAGCGGAAAAATTGCTGAGTTAGCTAAAATGAATAGTCGAGGATATCTCCAGCGAGTTCTCTATAAGTTCTTTGCGTCATTATGGTGTTTTATTACTAACTAGCCGCTTTTGGAGACCAGCCGGTTCACCAATCTTAATGCACGTTAAAATTTTAATAATTAAATATTTTATGGAATTCCCATTTTAATTGTTTCTTCATTAAAATATTTTAAAACTTCAAATTTTAATAGTCATATAATTCACTCATAATATTATAAAGGCCTTCAGCCATAACGTAATATGTATCTCTCTCATTTTCGGTTAGCTCCCGTAGAATTTATGCTTTAAATTAAAGTGAAAATGAATAAAATGCAATAAATATAATAATATTTTTTTAGTGAAACGAAGCATGTTTTTTTAAATATGAGTACTGAAAACAGAGTCGCTGAGTATTTAAACCTTATGGGCACTAAAGAATATTTTCTTAATTTATATAATATCATAAGAAGTTTTCAACAAAATTTTCTCAGATTCGTCATGAACAGATCGATTAATTAACAATGTTTAGTTTTAAATGCATCAAACACTAAAAAAATAAACAGAATCGTTTGAAATAATCTGTCGAAAACATATTAAGCCTTCAAAACCAAGTCCGTAGATGTCAACAATTAGAACACAATGCGCATGCATGAATTTTCAACGCCAATTATGGTAACGCAAATGCGTGAATTTTCTACTCCAGTTGGGGTAACGCTATGCAGATCAGAAATTTTTAATTTCCTTTATTCTGTTTTATTTTAATTCAAAAGTACTTCAGAATGAATCTGAATGATCGATTAATTAACAATGTTTAATTTTAAATGCATAAAACATTAAGAAAATAAACAGAATCCTTTGAAATAATCTGCCGAAAATTT
>JAPMOR010085630.1:1461953-1486522 GCA_026543865.1 Argiope aurantia | reverse complement strand
GTTAGTTTTTAGTTAATAATTAAAATTCTAATTAAAAATTCAAAAATTACGACCCCAGGGGCACATTCCCGACTTCGAAGGTATGTACGTGCCAAATTTGGTATCTGTAGGTCCAACGGTCTGGCCTGTACAGAGCCAACACACACACACACACATTGAGCTTCACATAAGTATAGATTTACTGATTGTGCGCTGTTCTTTACCACGAGTTCTGTCATTATGTATATTTCCGCTATGTTTTGCTAGTTTTCTTCGTGATTTCGTGCATTATAAAGTACTTTTATTTGCTATTGTATCTGCAGGGATCTGTTCACCGTACGCCTACTGAAGTGATCTTTGATTTTTCCAAAAAATTCAGTAACAATATCTAATCATTCCTTGAATCCCTTCTCATTCTCTAATTCATACAGCTTCATACCGCTAGAATTTTCAAATCATAAAAAATTTACTTGAATTTAGCTAAAATAATAAATAGCAATAATGGCCTTCACAGCTTGGTAAAGAAGTGGACAAGTTGTACGGCTATGAGCTATAACATCTAAAAATGGAAATTTATCTTTTACTGAGAATCAAAACTGAGTAAACTCTATGCTACTAAACTTTGCTTTTAATGAATTCTCACAAGTCAACACAGCTTTATTCGCTTCTCATATTAGCAACCTCTTTTGATATCGCAACCCATGAAATTAAAAATTGCAAACATAATTATAAAACTTACATAATATCTGTCGGCGCTCCTTTGAGAAAATCGAAATTCCCCATGGCGCCACGGCACATACTATAAGAATCACTGATCTACGGCAAATCGATGACTAGATAGCAAACATCTCTTTGAATGAATAATGTTTGTTAACTCCGTGTGTGACGCGGCGCTCTAAGGAATCATGGGGACACCGCGATATATTATGTGATTTTCATAATCATATTTACATTTTTAACTCGGTTGCTACATCAGGAGCAGCTGGTGCGAACTAATAAGTGATTTTCAATAGAAGAGAATATGAATAAGCTGTCTTCTAACTAGTCATTAAAAACAAGGCTTAGTAACTTGGAATCAACTCAGTTTTGGTTATTCTTAAAATATGAATATTCGATCCTAAATGCTACAAATCAGTGAATTTTAATTCCACTTGTTAGTTTTTATCCTTGAAAAGCTGAGTAGTTGCTGTCATAATATCAAAATAATGCTTGCAAATCAAAGAGAAAAAAGAAATTAGAGATACGGAATCCAATTTCTTTCCTTAAAGAAATTGGATTAGAAACTGTTTCGCAATCAAGAACGTCTTTAGAAAATGTTTAGCAATCAACAACTGCATCTAGTATCCTATTGATTATTATATTTATTAAAAAGTTGTTAAATAAATTATTATTTGGTCAAAAGTATGCTGTATTTATTTTCACCATACATATATAAAAATTGATTATTTTGTAAAAAGAAACATATTCGTTAAAGTATTTTGTTGGATGCACTGGAAAAATCTAGATTCTGCTAAGGTTCTAGCTTTTACTAAGGTGAAGGTCATTCTGACTTTATCTTTAAATTTGTAGCGTTGGGATTTCTAAGGATCTTGGATTCGACACTCGGGTTGACTGAATTTTTCAATACTAGCTCACTTTGGCGACCAGCTAACTCGACTTTATTGATTTTTTTAGGCTATTAAGCTATTAATATGGAATGAATTTTTTAAATCATTTTACTATTTTGATGGAACTATTCTTCTACAAATTATTGTGCGAGGAAATTAAAAAGTATATGTACTGCAAAATAAAGGCGGAATGAACTCTCCGAAAATGCAATATTTTTTTATCTTAATTTTGATACTGCAAAAGCATGCGATTGAATATTTTGATTTGCATCACAACATTCAACAATATTACAGAGTATCCAGGAGACAGAGTTTATGTTGGCAATTTTTTTAAATCGTGTTTTTTCGATGAAAATATTTAGATACAAATCACACACTGATTACATATGAATAATTTTCAACCCTACCGACATAGGAACTGATAATTTACATAAATAAAAAAAAAATCGGGAATGCACTTAGTTAAACAGGTTATTCGAAACAATCTTCAATCTTAACTTCTCAATTTTACCATGATAAATCCGAGTCTGAGATGGCGCTATATGAATAACAGATAGAAAAAGGCTCTAATAATTAGTTATAAAACACACATTTTTTGTGTGCGTGTGTGTAAAATCACGTTTTTTCAGGAAACCTATATAGATAAACTTAAAAAACAGAACTTTATCAAAATATAAAAATCCCAATCATCAGAGCCGTAATTTTTCTGAAGCTCGGATGTGTATTTCGGTTTGTTTTCGTTCTGCTCGGATTCTTGGGTTATAGATAAATTTAAAAAGCAAAACTTTTTAAAATTTTATCCAATCGTTCCGATACACACGAAATAAATCTATATACAAGAATTGTTCATTTAAAGTTATAAGATTGTATACGAAATTAAATTTTTTAAATTATCAAAGACGAAAAAAGAAATTACATGGAAATGAAACTGAACAACTGAAAAGATAATTTATTGAATTTTAAGAAATGTAAAATTATTTTTGTGAGATAACAATTTTGGAAGATTTGGACACCGACTTTCAATGGTAAGACATAGCGATTACTTATCTGATAGCAGTTAACGCGTTCTTTGCCACGATTCACGTTTGATATGCGGATCATCTATATAATTAGGTTATTCCTTTTTAACTGAAACACAAAAGGGATAATCTAATTAGATTATCCCTTTAAATAACAGGTTACTAGTTACGCGGCAGTCAATGTATTAAACTTATTTCGCTCTCATGTTGCTTTCTTTTATATTTTTCTTTTCTCTAACTGAATGGAGATTTCGGCGAGCATTCTTCTAAGCATTTCTTAAAATACTTTGCAGCTGTATTAATTAATTAAGAGAAGTCTTGAATTAAGCACGACCGTAAAAATGTTCAACGAAGCAGACTGAAACGTTTGCAAGGTGTTTATATATTATATATATATATATATATATATATATATATATATATATATATATATGATAGTTGCTATTCGACAATAAGTAACAAGAAGGATTTTCCTGCCACTCACATTAGCGTTTTACATATAGAGAGAGAAAGAAACAGCTATATGTTGTTCAATTGTTATTATCTTTTTCTGTCTTTCCGTTCTGGCATTAAAAAAAATTACTATTCAGAAAGCATTAGCTGGCCTAACTGAAAAATGATTGCTATTCATTTTATGCAATCAGATTTTTTTCCAACATTAGAATTTCCTAGTTTGCAGTTCATTCAAATAGAGCCATCTGGAAACAAAGTCGATTCTGGCTTTTAAGAAAAATGATTAAAAAAATAATAATACAAAGTCGACTAATTTAAACATGCCGTTCTGGAATAAAGGAGAATTGCATTTTAAATTTATTTATTTTAATATCTGTTCTTGCATATATACATAACTCTTTCAAAATACACCTCAGTTTATTTATTTCTCTTCTTGTATATTTTATTTTTCAATGAAGTATTTTTTTTTATTCTTTATACAAAAATTTGTTTCAACAAGCGTGTTTTTATCAAAGAAATTTTTTTTCCCTTTTCCATGCACATAATTCTTTTTTTAAATTTCCTTTGTACTTTTTTAACATTCGGATTTCTTTTATCATTCGCTATCTAAACTGATTAAAAATCTTTTTAAATGTATTCTCAAGTTTTATTTATTTGTCGTATAATAATTTTTTTGGGAGAAGTTTTTGTTCGTTTTCGAACGCTTATTTTACTTCCGAAGTTATTCATTTTTTTTTACTTCTTTCTATTTTTCTTGCTTTAATGACTTTTATTTTATTTATTCATCTATTTAATTATTCTCATTTGTAGATTTTTTTCCGTCGAAGTTACACGTGCAAAAACGTAAAGCGTAGTTAGCACCTACCTTTTGTGTCAGATTTTGTCCATGCATCAAATCTATTCATGTTTTTATTGCAAGAAAAATACGAATTTATTCAATATCAGTAATTTAGTGTTTTTTTTCCCCGCAAAAATAATTTTTTTAAAGAACTAAAAAGTGCTGTTTACAAAAAAATGGTAAAAACAAAGGGAATTTGATTAATTTTTTTGAAAGTTAAAAAGTGTTTTGATCAACCAATTTTTATAAATTATAAAAGAAAGTGAAATATTTTTTTTCTTTTTAATTTATGTAATAAAGTGCAAATAACTCCTACTTTCATTCATATCTTGAAGTTTATTTTTAGCAAATGAATTTATTCTGGTAAAATCTAAACACTTGTTTATTTTAAAGAACTTATTAATATGAGAGAATTTTTCTTCTCTTTTTCTTCGAATATAATTTCTTGCTTTACTTTTATTTGACCTTAATGTGATGCATAAATATTAGGTATTAATTGTAACCAACAGAATTTTCAAAATTTAAAATGATGATGGAAATTCAGCCGTTTTAATAATTTCTCAGACTGTACTAATCAATAACAATGCAACTATTCTAAAAAATACGAGAAAATGAATTCACACCAGATAGTTCAAAGATATATGGAACATATGACAAATTTCAATAAAAAGAATCGTTAAGATAATTTCCCTACAGATTAATTTTTTACCATATGGATTGATAATTTCACTATTTTGTAATTTTCTTCAATTTTTATCGTTCATGTTAGTATCGATATTATTCTGTATTGTAAAAAAAATCGTTTGCAACGTAATTGGCGACAACTTCTTGAATTCTGCTAGAATTCTTATATATCTTTGTTTGCATTCTTATTCCTGAGCTTCTAATGCTCATTTGGAATTCTTATCTGATTTTATTTTTATGTTCCTGTTTATTTGTTAATTGAATTTAATATAAAAATAAAAATAATTAACTGCAAAGAAGATGTTATCAGCTGTTGACTTGCTGTTTTTTTTAACTGAAATTAGTTGTAAATATTATTTATTGCAGTTATTGTAGTGATTAAAGATTTCTAAAATAGTTCGAGTTTCTATTTGGAATTATTTACTACTAGCCGCCTTTGGCGACCAGCCGGTTCGCCAATCTTAATGCATGTTAAAATTTTAATAATTAATTATTTTATGGAACTCCCATTTTATTGTTTCTTAATTAAAATATTTTAAAACTTCAAATTTTAATAGTCATATAATTCACTCAAAATATTATAAGGGCCTTCAATCATAACGTAATATGTATCTATTTAATTTTCTGTTAGCTCCTGTAGAATTTATACATTAAATTAAAGTAGGAATGATTAAACTGCTATTAATATAATAATATTTTTTTTTACTGACACGAAGCATTTTTTAAAAATATGAGTACTGAAAACAGACTCACTGAGTATTTAAACCCTATGGGCACTAAAGAATATTTTTCATAATTTATATAATATCTCAAGAAGTTTTCAACAAAATTTTCTCAGATTCGTCATGAACAGATCGCTTAATTGACAATGTTTAGGTTTAAATGCATCAAACACTAAAAAAATAAACAGAATCGTTTGAAATAATCTGTCGAAAACATATTAAGCCTTCAAAACCAAGTCCGTAGATGTCAACTATTAGAACACAATGCGCATGCGTGAATTCTCAACGCCAGTTACGGTAACGCAAATGCGTGAATTTTTCTACTCCAGTTGGAGTAAGGCTATGCAGATCAGAAATTTTTAATTTCCTTTATTCTATTTTATTTTAATTCAAAAGTACCTCAGAATGAGTCTGAAAGATCGATTAATTAACAATGTTTAATTTTAAATGCATAAAACATAAAGAAAATAAACAGAATCGTTTGAAATAATTGACCGAAAAATTTTAACCCTAGCCTCATTAGCGTGGGAAAAAAAACTGATGCCTTACTCATTTGGCGGTGGGGAAAATGGACAGATTTTTTTTGGCGGGAAAGTTAGTTTTTAGTTAATAATTAAAATTCTAATTAAAAATTCAAAAATTACGACCCCAGGGGCACATTCCCGACCTCCAAGGTATGCATGTGCCAAATTTGGTAGCTGTAGGTCGAACGATCTGACCTGTAGAGCGCCAACACACACACGCACACACATTGAGTTTTATATAAGTATAGATAATAGACATGTGCACATGTATTTTTTCATGCCCGTTATTTTTTAGAATCTACGAAGATTGGTGATCTTGTATCTGATTTAATAGAAGTCATTTATATTTTATATGTTATCGAATCAATTCTTGTCAAAGGTGAATTTACAGAAAGCTATTTTGTGCATGTGCATTTTTTCTTTGTTTTTATTCAATTTGTAACCCTCTAAAACTTTATTGAGACTCGGAATGCTGCATAGCGGCATCTAAGTTCCATAATGAAAATGAAGCCAAATAAATCCTACAGATTGCAACAACTATTGACGAAAGATTTTCAAATAGGGAAAAAAGAGTGGCTAAATAATTTATTTGCCCGAGATTGACAATCAAGAAATGAAGAGTTGTGTGTTCTTGTAACAACATTTGATAATCAAAACAGAGAAAAGTTTCCGACAGTGAAAAAGGTTTACAAGAAGTTGAACAAATTGTTGAAAATGTGCTGAGGAGCTGCTTGATATTGCAATGGAGATAAACCCAAATGAAGAAAAAGGCAGACTCTTTGTGAAAGGGATCTAAATTTTAAAAAGAAAGTATCAGCCATGGCATTAAACAAAAATTACAACATTAAAAAAAATTGTATTATTTATCTACTTAATAAACATTAATAAAAAAATCTTTCAGTAAGAGTCTGTTTTACATTCCCCTTTAATTCTAAGCAAATATTAAAAGTATTAATTTTAAAAAAAGTTATGTATAATTTCTTAATTGAAATTACTTTGCAATGTGTACAATGTATATTAAAGACATAACCCGAGTTTTTAAAGGTTTTACGGTAAATAACCATATCATAAGACAATGTGCAATTAAATATTAGACAATACATTACATTATTACATTTTACGATGGATTACTTTATAAATTTGTTTGGATTTGTCTTTATTCTCTAATTCGTCTATATGTTTGTTGGCTTCATATTATGTATTAGCCCCAAATAAATTTCATAATGAAATATAGTGAAGTGGTTTTGCGCCGTTGTAAAAATTGTAATGAGGTTTCCCAAAAAGGGGATTTTGTGCCATTGTAAAAAAAAAAAAAAAAAAAAAATGGTAATGAGGTTACCAAAAAAAAAAGTGGTTGTGTGGCATTGTAAAAAAAAAAAATCTATTATGAGGTTAGTAATAAAGTGGCAGTTTGCCTTTGTAAAAAATTATCATGAAGTTTCCTAAAAAGTGATTGTGTGCCATTGTAAAAAAAAAATGATAATGTGGTTACCAATAAAATGGTTGTGTGTCATTGTAAAAATAATTTTAATGAGGTTACGATTAAAATGGTTGTATGCCATTGTAAAAAAAGTACAATGACCAAAAAATTGATCATTATAAAAGGGAAAAAAAACAACATGATATTACCGATATGGCAATACTACAATTAACTTAATCTTCGAGAATACGATGGTTGTGTATCAATGTACAAGTTCAGATAAATTTACGAAGAAAAAATGAAAATAACGATAACTTAAAATAAAACTGAATTTTGATTTTAAATATTGTCAAATCTAAAAATGCGGTTCCTATTACGTATATAAAAAGTTTATCTTTTATTAATTTAGTGGGTAAATTCTGCGCTCTTATGGGAGTTTTGTAATAGCAAATTTAGGAATGATTTTTCCCTGACCAATTTTCAATATTCATTAAATACAAAGTGGAAGCAACTCTTTTTTATCCAACCAGCTTACTTTATTCAAAATAATCAATTTTCTAAAAAGTATACTTATGTGGTATTACCCCTTATGATCGGTAATTCCAGGCTTTGAGAGGGTTGATTCCGCGCATATGGCTTTGACCTGAAATTTTGTGAAATGAGAGTAAAAGCACTGTTTTTTAAGAATAATATTACAGATATGAATATTAATCCAATTTGATTTATAATTCGCTTATTTTACTAAAGTAAAGAACAAATTATTAAAATAAATATAATTTAACACCTTACTTACAGTTTCCCAAGATTATAAATGGCAGAACTATTTTGTTTTTATTAACCCCTCCTTTTGTTCTTATTTGCCCGTACTTAGTTAATCGCGCTTTTTCTAAACTGTAGATTCGTTTTCCGATGAATTTGAAGCTTCCGAAAACTGCTTCTAAATTTTTAAAGTAATTTCGACTTCATCCTTTTTAAAATAAGTGGCATGGTTTTTGACTGTCATTTTATTTAAATGATAAGGATGCCTTATATAAAAAATCTCTTTTAAATAAGCCGTGTATAATTTCAAGGTATCTATAAAATTTACAAAATACCCACTAGGTAAAACGTTTGTCATATTGAATAATACCGCGCATCAATTTCCATACTGCACTGATTTGCTCCTTTAGAAATTATTCAATCAACATGTCTCATTCGGTTAAAAATAGATAAATTGTCGCAAAAAAGGGTCTATTTTAATGGAAAAGGATGTCTGACACTATCTGCAGATGCTATATTGATTGCTTTGAAAAAGAGTTCTTAGAAACTAAAGGCTTGAAATTACACGGAAAACCACGATTTTCTTCAATATCCGAAAATTTTACAATAAAAGCGATAAAAAATGTAATTAATTTAGTTAAATCATAAAAATTAATTTAATTAATTAATTAAAAATTAATTTAATTAACAATATATCGTTTTCACCATGTAAATATGCGGTTCTTTCCTGCGCGTTTTACTGCTGAAAACAGCTGCACGTAGGACTTCCCCCTGCTCGAAATTGTTCTTCTCTCCCCTACAGGTTCCATTCTGCATTAATGCGAAAGAAAACTGAACAAATCTTTTTATTTTAAATTGCCGAACTCATTTTAATTAAAATTCCAAATATCGATCATCAGAGATTTAAAATAAACTATCCAAAATGGTACAAACGAGTTTAAATATGGATCAAGAATGTCTAGAATTTACCAAAGCTTCGAATCTTTTCTAATATGAAATATTCCTTTGCGAAATATGCAAGGCTCTCTTGCCATTTTAATTCAGTATCGTTTGTCTAGTCAATGGCGCTTAAAAAAATGGGTGAGCTACTACAAATTTACTAACTCCGTTGCCACAGAAACATAACATAACGTCATAATCTAAAACTGCCAACGTTGTAATAAAACATCTCATTGTCTAAAAATATTAGCATTGGATCTGTTTCAGCTTATTCAGCTTTGTGTAATCTCTATTCAAAAATATCTCAAATAGATCTAAAATTCTTTGAGACTGGATGAACTATATTGATCTTTTTTTTTTCTAAGTGAAGTCGAAATGGAATGAAGCAGCGGGATCTATTGTTGCTTTCGCATAAAACAAAGAGCGATCATCACAGTGCTTCCGTGCAGCTCTGACATCACCCCGGGTCGCAGGAATCACATAAACAATGCAAA
Source organism: Argiope aurantia (assembly GCA_026543865.1). Classification (NCBI taxonomy): domain Eukaryota; kingdom Metazoa; phylum Arthropoda; class Arachnida; order Araneae; family Araneidae; genus Argiope; species Argiope aurantia. The sequence goes on along the minus strand of JAPMOR010085630.1, from coordinate 1,477,084 downwards.
CAAAAAGAACAGAAGCAGCTGCAATTCCCATTCCAGTTTCAAGCAAACACACGTTCCGCCAGTATTCCACCGTTCGTTTCAAGTATGGTATTCAGAACACAACAATACTCATACAGAGAAAAGGTTTATCTTAGCAACAGCAAACACAAGTTTAAAAAAAGAAAAAAAGGGGGAAAAAATGGAACGAAGATGAATCCGAAAGCTATTCACGTATACGATATAATGCTAATTAAAATTAAACCCACAGGAGACTTCCAACTGTTAGCTGAAAAGGGGGAGGTAAAATAAAATGCAGTGCACGGAACGGTTTTTAATATTATGTGCGAGCAGAACAAACAAAATCTTTCATTAAGAAACAATAACTCGACGTTTGTCAATTTCTTTTGGGGATTCCGTGCGAACAGCGATAAACTTCCAAAAGGAAAAGAGCGGGAAAAACAAAGAAGGAGAATTTATGTATATAAAAAAAAGAGGAGCAAAAGGGATGGAGGCAGGGGAAGAGAAGAGTAAAGAGGGTAGGAAGGGGAGAAGGTTGTTGAAGGTGAGCGCGAGCCCGAGAATGAATAGAATGAACTATAAACAAGGAAAGAATTTTCCGTGCCAAATTAAACATGGCGCTTTCAGGTCTTCGCCGTTAATTATAATATTTGCATTTGAAAGTTTTGGTCGGGAATAATTAAGCGTTTTATCTCGCTTTAGTTTGAGCGTGCCGAATTAATAAGCGTGTTGGGGGGAGGGCGAGAGGGATGGCAGATGAGAGAACAGTGCCATCTGTCGGAATGAGTTCAGTAGTTGATGGGGCGAATATGGTTTGGCTTAGAAAAGGAAGGTACAAGACTGACATTTGTTTTAAGAAAAAGGGAAAATCAGAAAGATTAAAAAGAACGAGAGACATACGATAAAATGTTCAAAAAGAAAGCTTTGTAATTGCTCTTCGACTGCGAAAGATTACCTTTTCACAAAGGTGTAGAGGTTAGTTGTTTAAAGGCAGCATGTAATTTCCCTTACTTGAAATTTTTTTCTCTCTAAGAATTGATAGAATTAATCCAGTATATACAGTAATTATTTTATGGCTTATGTGTCTTATTGAACGAATGTTTCAGTTCTGCAGTAAAAAAGTGCGATGTAGAGCCGAATAAACCTTCATGAATTAAAGGGAAAATCTAACATAATTTTTTAGAAGAATGAGAATTATAGCCTGTAAAGTATATTAAAAAATAACAAATAAAGACTTATGCACAGAGTTTTCTTGAAGAATTTAGAAGATTTTGAATTTAAAATGTAAAGAAAATATGGCAATGCCAGATTAGCTTTCTAAAATAATATTTTCGCATGATAAATCAATGCTTAAAATGGTAAATGGATAAGTGATTGCTCATATATAAATACATTCATACTCATATCATGTATAATCATGGCTTAAATAGAGTTCAATCCATCAAAATCTTCTCTTCATGGCTTACCAACCTTTGTTGCTGAATTCGTGTTTCACTCTTTCTTACCATTTTCAACTATTGTTCACAAGGTAACCAGGGGTTTTACACTCTTTGATGCGATGAAAAATCCAGAAACTACATATTATGAAAGCTCCACTAGAATCTTCAAAAATAGCGTTTACTAAAAGTAAGTGCAGGCAAGAATACTCGTAAAGAAATTGTAACAATTTATATAATAGTTTAGATAAATGGTATGGCGAAATTTATTGTTATAGAACATTATTAAAGTTCAGTGTAATTTAAAATCAAACAAAAGGAGACTATACTGTTTTGGCTTAAAATCATCCACTAAGAATTTTTTTGAAGAACAGCCAGAATTGCTTTACAAGTTTACAAAAATAATATATGATCTAAATATGAAAGTACGGCATACTACTGGACATGATTTTGTAACTTTTTTTAATACGCGCAGCTGAATTTGTTTAAATAGACACGAGAAAATTCCCAATCTACTGAGCTTTCAAAAAATAATGCACGGCAGCAAATATAAGTCTACAAATCGAAATAGTTCTCAGATTATAATAAAGATTTTAAATTATCACTAAATCTATGGTGGATAATATTTGCAATGACAACAATGTCAACAATAAACTAAATTTTCTTTGTAATCAACCATCCTTTTTGCCCATGAAATTAAAAAGTCTACGCGAACAAGAATACAAAGTAAAATAAATATATAGAAGGCAATAAAGAGATATAGAGATGTGTAAGAATTTTGAAAGAACATTACATTAATCAAGAACAAAAATACAAAGATATACAGGGTGCTTTAAAAACCTTGACCGCGGCTATTATTCCTTAAATATTGATCATAGACATATACTGTAAATTACAAAGTTGCGTAAAAAAAGGTGCAAAATGTTATGAAATCGATTAAAATTTTCAGAGAATTAAACTTCAAAAAATACAAAATTTGAATTTTTGTACGGACCCTGTACAAAAAAATTCCCAGTAAGTAAAATGTGCCCCATCCTCTAATAAAGTCATGTAAAAAATTTCAGCAACTTATTACAAAAAGTCTCAAAGAGATGAAACTGCATAAATTCTGACTTAAACCACTTTTCAATGCCTGGATATGAGTTCGGAAAGAGGAAAAATCATGTCGGATGTTCGTGTTTTAGGGGTCATACACAAATTAAAAAGAAAGTAATGATTGAATAAATAAATAATAATTTTGCTATTTATTGATTCAAAAGTATTAAAAATTTGTTAAAATAATAAATAAAAGGAAAGATTACACAAGAAAAGATTACATAAGTAACAAGTTATTAGTAACAAGTTTTTTACAAGTTCATTGACTGTGCTATTTTTAAGTTACATTCTGTAATTTATGATATAAAATTTTAAAGTATTTTTAGGAAGTACAGATTTTAAAATTTATATTTAATACTAAAGATATAAAGCATATTTTATTTCCTTATGATGCATTCCTACGTTGCGTCATCTGCACTGAAGCTGTAAGCATTTACATTTAAATTTGTGATTGACCCTTTGTTTTAACATATCTTTGAGAGTTTTCATGATAAAATTCTGAAATTTTGCACATAACTTTATTAGAGTATGGGGCACATTCTACTCACTAAAATTTTTTTGTACAGGGTCCGTATAAAAATTTAAATTTTGTATTTTTTTAAATTTAATCCATTGAAAATTTTAATCGATTTCATAACATTTTACAACTTTTTTTCTTTATAATTTAAAGTATATGTCTATGATCAATATTTAAGGAATAAAAGCCGCGGTCAAGGTTTTTGGTTATAGTTAAAATTATATTCACAGATTCTAAGTATAAATGTGATTTTATGAAGATTGCAAACGATATTTTTATGTTTGTTTAACAATCCAGATTTATTATTTATCCAGATATACAAAATAATGAAACGTACTTAATAGTAAAAATAAACTTCTATTCTAACTAGAATTGATCAAATTTTTAACTATAAATTTACGAAACAATTGTTAATAAATGAATTACCATTAAAAGCCTAGCATTAGAGCTATATCGATTCAACCATAAGCTTTATAATAATTTCCACTTAGAAGCTAAAAATTCCATGCAATTATAAGTACCAATATTAGTAAAAAATTAATAATGCTTTTTTTCTAAAAACAACAATGTTTAATACGAAAAACATACGAAATTTAATACATCAGCTAGAATAGCCAGAAATACAAAAGTAAATTCCAAGCTATACATTTCTAGGATAGAATTCAAAGAAATTTTAAAACCGATGGTAAAGTCTCAACATTTTCAACAAAAAAGCTTAAAAACTATACAAATTCTTTTTTCAACTTCTGTTTGTCTTTTTCCTTTCAATATTCATTTTATTTCAAACCTTAAAGATTTAGAAACAATGTTTCTCTTTCAGTTGTTTTAAAATTCTCTTTCGCAACTTTTCCTCACATTTCATTTGATATACATCTAGCGACGCTAGAAAACCATCAATTTTTTTTCTTCATCTAGACAGAAATAATTTTTTTTCTTCCGCCATCGTTGTATACCCTTGAAATTGCTCGAAAGAGGAAAAGATTTTTATTCAAGTCTGTTACTATAGTGCTTTAAAACAAGATTTGGCGGGAAAATCTGAAAACTAGGATGGAATACGTCGACAGAATTTGCTCTGGTTCTTTCACCAGAGACAGTCGTTGAAATTTTTCGGTGTCACATAAAATCCAAGAGTTATCGGAAATTGATTCACGGGATCCGGATAGAAGGATGGGTGAGGTTGAAATTCCATTATAAAAGATTTCCAAGTCACGTGACACAGCCATTGTTGCTTTCGCTGACTCAATACAGATAGAAAACTTTCAGAAAACGAATTTCATGTCATGTTGATTCACTCTACTCCTCGATCTTTTTCCCATCAGAATCTTTTAGAGACAGAGAATGCAACTGTTCCACGTCAGATTTCATTCGATTAGTAATTTTTTTTAGGGAAAAAAAAACAGATCAGATTTGAAGATTTTTCCTTTTGGATTGGCATAAAATATGTTTTCTAAATAATTAAAAAAAAATATTTTATAATTTGTTTACATATAATACTTTCCAGGCCTTTTATCACATGAATTGTGATGTATTTTATTCTATTTTTTAACTGCAATTGCAACTTTGTACAGCTTTTATATATGAAAATTTAATTTTAAAAATTTATTATACACTATCAATAAAAATTCTATTCATTATAATTATGACATTATAGCTACTTTCTTTTAATATATCAAACTGAAATTACAAAACAAAGAAGAATTTAAATTTCTCCAAGGTGTAATGTATATATTTCAGAAACGATACCAAATGTCCATATTAAGTCCAATATTTTGAAGGAAATAAAAGGACATTCGCTACTTTTTTAAAATTACTATATTTCTTCTAATTTTTGGGTTTTTAAAAAAGAGGGAGCAGATTTAAAATATTTATTTTTAATAAATGATAATAGATTTTAAAATTATGATACATCACTTGATAGAGGAAAGTACGGTGTTTTATTCTTTGAATTGAACATGAATTCCTTTTTTGCTTTCTCTTATATATAACACAGAGAAAGTATAGTAATCGTCAAAAAATTCAAACTCTAAATTTTGACGAATTTCCAAATTCTAGACCACCCAGACAACGAACAATACATTTTTGAAAAATGTCTCTCTGTCTGTTTATCTATGACAAAGATAACTCAAAAACACTTTGAGCTAGATGGTTGAAATTTGGAATGTGGTCTTTACAGCAAATTTCCAAATTTACAGGATGGTTATAATTAAAGTGCAAGTGTTTGAAGGACTGTAAAAGAAAAACTACTTGGAGTATGTTAAAGAAATTTGGCATATGTTATATTTACAACATGGGGAAATGAATTACACAATTAAAAAAATTAGTTCCTCTTTTTGTCATAGATGGCGTTTTTTAATGACAATTTTTTATACATTGTAATTGCAACATTTTTCTTTGTTAAAATATGAAATGCGTATAATGTATTACAATATTTGTTCAATATGGGATCCTTCAAGCCCTATCAAATGCTGCAGATGCAAAACAACGTGATCCACAGTAGCACCTAATGTTTCCTACTGAATTTCTAGGACATGTCAAGTAATGCTGCTTTTTAAAACAAAAGCAGAATTAAGTTTGTCCTTGTAGGCGCGATCTTTTAAATATCACCACAACCAGAAATCGCAAGGATTCAAATCAGGTGAACGAGGTGGCCACGCATTTTGGAAACATCTGCTAACTATACGATCCTCATTAAAGATTCGGTGAAGCAGTTGCGTAATACAATGAGCAATGTGAGACGGTGCTCCATCTTGCATGAATATTGTTGAATCGAAACAGTTTCTGTCTTGCAAAGCAGAAATCACATTATTTTCTAAAATTTGAGAGTAACTAGTGCCTGTTACGGTGCAGCGAACTAGCTCTGTTGGTGTAAGATTTTCAGAAAAAAATGTACCAATAATAAAGTCAGCAGTCATACCAAACCAAACTGTAACAAACGTTGAATGCAAGGGTTTCCCAAAAACAGTATGAGAGTTGGATGAGTCCCATATCCTACAGTTATGGGTGATGACTTATCCAGATAATGTTAAATGCGCTTCATCAGTCCACGAAATCTTTCGAATCCAGAATTCGTCTCCGTCAATTTTGGTAAGAATGAATTTGGCAAAATCAATTCTTTGTTGTGGATCGCCTGGTTGCAAGTGCCGCAATATTTTAATTTTATACGGATAGTGTCTTAAAATGTAGCTCAAGGCCTTGCGTACGGTCGCCCATGGTTTTGATAAAGTCCTTGCTACACTTCTAGCGCTTATAGGTCACTGATCCACTAACCGTGAATCAATTATTTCCCTAATCTCTTCCACAACTTCCTGATTCACATATCTTCATCCTCTAATTACAGGTAGCACTCCGAGTTCTCCTTTAGCTTCAAATGTATTAATCATTTTCTTTAAGCCATTCACAGATATCGATCATTTTCTCAAACTTCAAAACGGGCGATATTCTTTCAAAGCAGCACTGTAATTGATATTCTTTTGGTAATAACACGTTCTACCTTTGACAAAGTCATGGCTATAATTAAAAGATATATGACTTTTATCATCATAATGATTTTAAAATTGAGGCGGTATTCATTTTGACATAGCACAGAGCAAAAACAACGTTTTAATAATCTACAGCGCCATCTATTGCAAAAAAATAACTAATTTTTTTTTAATTGAGTAATCTATTTTCCCGTGTTGTAAATATAACATATACCAAATTTCTTCAATAGACTCCAAGTAGTTTTTATTTTACAGACTTTCAAACACTTGCACTTTAATTATAACCCCCCTGTATATTAAAATGTAAATAAATTATGTTCAGAGGGAGTCCGTTTGTTCGATTGTTTGAATATAAGTTAAGACTATAATTCCAAAGCGAAGAGAATTAGATAGATAAAATTCGGTATACATATTTAACATCTATAATATAGACATCAAATTCTTAGCCAAATCAAATAAGGAATTCATCATCTTTTGGTCTGTACTTCCAGAAATTTGTAAACATGATACTTCAAAACCGCAATGACTTAAATACTATATGAAATTTGGGAGCAGGATTTAATGATTACAAGTGCGGTTTTGAGTCAAGTTTTTGTTACAATCAGTCTAGAAAAACACGTCTACAACACAAATTCGACTTTTGGATATATTAATGCATGCCAGGGATTAATCATCAAATAACTCGCCAAGGATAACACGATAAATTCAGAAAAAATGCTAAATCCACTCCAAAAGTTAATATTTCTTAACTATTGCATGCCAATGCCACATAAGACGTTCTCTGGCATGACAGTTAATTAAGAGGGTATGCGAGAAAGTTTTGGGGAGACCACACCAGCTGGTTTATACATCATACTTTCTTATCAGACATGACATAACTGGTCCTAAGTAATTCTCCTCACTACTGTGACAATTCGATCTTGGAGATATTGACGAGAAGTAGCCATAGTTTTCAGCGTACGTTAAATCAGTGGAAGCGAATTCTAAGTTGTCTGGTTTTTTTGCTTATAGATTTTCGTTAGTTACGTTCAATAGAAGGTCGAATATGCTCAACACTTTAACATGATGTGCGAGGTAGACTAGTGTACTTCGTTTTACATATACAACCATCTACTAAAATTTCTAAAATCAACTGTAAATCTCTTTACTACGAGGTTGCTGTTGGTTAAAATTCAGCAAAATACTCGCAGTAATGAAACTATGGATTCCCTTTTGCATATATTGCAAAGCCACTCTTCTCGGGGCTCTTTGTAAACAAACCATAACATCGCTTTTACCGGGATTATCTGGATATGCTCAAAAATAAAAATAATAAAATAAAATAAAATAAAATAAAAGAAATTTCGAACTTTTTCGATCCGGTGATGTATCTTATGTGTCTTCATCTACTACCATTCATTATAAATAAATATTTTACCTTGCTTCTGCTTTTTAAATAATATTTTATAAATGCCTAAAAAATAAATAAACATTTTGGATCTGTTTTTGTTGATACAAAAGTAACATTGGGAAAGAGGTGGAAAATTCTTGATTTGTCTTTTTTCTGTTAAATCGAACTAACAAATTTGATTCGATACTGAAAATGGTAGGTTAATTTTTATTTTCAAACTGCAATCTGCTTCTAAAATCATACATTTTTTTTTCGTCATTTAGAAATAAAAGCATTTTACTGAATCTAGAATAATGTGAACTAAATCACGTTATAAGCTTTATAATTCTTGTATAGTTTAAATATAGTTAAAAGTCAATGATAGTTTCAGTACTTAACGAGAATATTGACTGTTTCTTTTTTCAAAATCTGCAAATCTCTTCTCTTTCAGTCTGAACTATATTATAAACATTGTGGTGATATGTAGATTATTATGATCTGTGCAGGAAGCAACAGGACGAATGTTGTTGGAAACATTTATTTAATAATCACATTCACACACTAAACAATTACAAACACAAAGACAAGACATTCACGCGCGCGCTTCACAGTTCAGCGTCACATCTCCTTCTCATTACCATCGCAATGCATTATGGGATGACATATGGTATGGCCTAATCAGGCATCGCCATCTAGTATCCAAAAGAGAAGATAAGAGTAATGCAACTGCTACAACATTAAAATTTCAAAAAAATAATCCATTCTTGCATTTTTTTAAAAACTTTTTGCCACAAAATGTTCCACCCATTTTATTTGAATACATTTTATAAAATTCAAGAAAACTTCGAAACATTGTGCAAATCAATATCTTTTCAAACTTCTTTTTGTATACTTTTGAAATTACTGGAGAGAAAGAAAAGAAATTGTTTTTTTTCCCTCGGTTTGTTCCTATAATAAGCCAGAACAAGATTTGGTAGAAAATCTCAGAAATAGGAAAGAATACGACGACAGACTTAGCTTTCGAATTTCAACAATCTCTGGCTCTTTTACCTAAGACAGGTAAAGTGAAATTTTTCTGTGTCACATTAAATCCAAGATTTATCGGAAATTGATTCACGGAACTCAGACAGAATGATGGGTAAGGTAGAAATCCCATTATAAGAGATTACCTGTCTCGTGACGCATCCATTGTTGCCTTTGCTGACTCAATACAGGCGGGAAACTCTTCGGAAAACGAATTCCACGTCATGTTGACTCGCTCTCCTCTTCGATCTTTTCGAATGCCTGAAAAAAAGAAAATGCAAAAATGCGTCAGAATGCATTCGGTTCGTAATTTTTTTAGCTAAGAAATCCAGATTTGAACAATCTTCTGAAGGTCTATAAAGGCTCCTTTCAATTCCTCAGCTGCATCCTTTTTTCTTTTTTTTTTACTGGGTTAAGAATAAAATTGAAGAACATAATTAAATAACTATTTTAAAATTATCTGACACGATAAATTGTTATTTATTTTGCTATGTTAATTCGCTAACTTTTGTACTCGATGTTGTCTAGCACATAAAATTTAGTCAACTCTTTAATGCATATGTTTTTTTCTTCAAAATTTCAGCAAATTTTGACCATTGTTTTTCTTCTTCAAGTAAATGATACCAAGAAATGTAAGAGATTTTAAAAAAATTATTTTTCTTGTAAGTAAAACTCATTCAACGACAAACAAATGGCACATATTAGCAATACGTTTGAATTAACTATATGGCAGCAACTTATACACGCCGAGAAAGAAAATGGACTTTAGATTGAACAGGAAATTCGTTTTTTTTTAAACGTTTTGTTTCTTGCATTTATTTAAAATCCTGCCTTATTATTTGAAATCAGAAATATATGAATTAAATGGAATAAGTTTCTCTTCCTCTATCTTTTCGAATACTTGAAAAAAAAAGAAGAAGCAAAAAGGCTTCAGAATGCATTCGTTTCGTAATTTTTTTCAGCTAAGAAATCCAGATTTGAACAGTGCTCTTCAGGTATTGGTCTGTAAAATGTTCTTGCGAATTCTCTGGGGCATTCCATTTCCTTTTATTAAGTTGAGAATGCAGTTGAAGAACATAATTAATTAATTATTTTAAAATTATCTAATAGGAAGTATTGTTATTATTTTGCAATATTTATGTGCTAACTTTCGTTCTCCTTGTTGTCCAGCATGTAAAATTTAGTCAACTTTTTATTTAGTCAAAAGTTCCACAAATTTTGATCAATGTTCTATTTAAATAAATGATGCCAAAAAATTTAAGAGATATAAGAAAGTTATTTTTTTAAAGTAAAACTCATTTAAAGGAAAACTGATGATATATATTAGCAATACATTTAAATTAACTGTTTGACAGCAACTTATGCACGTTGAAAAAAAATGGACTTTATATTTAATGGGAAATTTGTTTGTTTAAGAACCTTTGATTATTTGCATTTATTTAAAATTCTGCCTTATTATTTGAAATCAGAAAAAAAATGAATTTACTGGAATCGGTCAATTATAAATTACTGCTTAAAAATGTGTATTCTACAAATAAAAATGGTAGTGCAAAATAAATCTTAGAATTTTTTTTGTCCAAAGAAGATTTTCTTTTTTTAAAAAAAAAATTTAATATTGGCAAAAGTACGCAGTTAAATAGCTTGGTGGAGTTAAGAAAGTAGTTTGCATTCATTAAGATAGTAAAAATTTTGCAAATTGTTAGCAAATTAAATTTTAAAAAATTGTTCGGAAATGAAACTGACATAATTAGAAAGAGCTTTTTAACTTTCTCGTATACATAGTACAGAGAAAGTCTAGTAATCGGCAAAAAATTCAAATTCTCGAGATTTTGACGAATCTACACAGTTTAGCCCTCCCTGAATTTAAAAAATATATATATATTTTGGAAAATGTCCGTATGTCTGTGACAAAGATAATTCAGAAGCACTTTGAGCTGGACGGTTGAAATTTGGTATACGGTCTTTACAGCAAATTTTCAAATTTCTAATAAATTTTGAGTAAAATCTGTTTAGAGGAAGTCTTTTTGTTCGGTTATTCCAATACGTTAGCACGATAATTACAAAATGAAGAGAGCTAGATAGATAAGATTCGGTGCACGTATTTAATATCTAAACTGTAGATACCTGTCAAATTTTGAGCCAAAACCAATAATGGGTTGACTGTATGTACTTTCAGAAACATGTAAACATAACTCAAAGACGTAATGAATTAAATATATCAGGCTTAATTTGGGATTTTGTGACTACAACTGCAATTTTGTGCAAATCTTTGTTGCAACAGATTAAGAAAAACGTGTCTAAAGCACAGGTTCGATTTTCGGATACTAGTAATATCGGGGAATAATAACAAAAAAAAAAAAAAAAAAACTCCCCAAGGAGGATATGATATATTCATTAAATGCTGAATTCAAGCCAAAAGTTACTATTTCGAGCTATTGCTCTCCAATTTCATGCAAAATATTCTCTAACATGACAAGTTCAGTAGAGAATGTACGAGAAAGTTTTGGGCAGATCAGTACCGCTAGTTGAGTTTTAAGATAATATTAAAAAAAAGAATAACTTTATGAGATGATATTTTAGGAAGATGTAGCTGACAACACCAAAATTTTATTTAATTTTTTTATTAACTGCAATGCTTTGAAACTCTTCTCTAACTTTAGTTTCCATGAAATCTCTTCAACTCGTCAGTTCTGAATAGTAAAATTCAGTTTTATATAAAGCAAAGAAGGCATCAAATCTTTCTGTTATTTTATTTTATTTATACACCTGCTACTAAGAAGTTATTAAATCTAGCCCGAATACTAATCCTCATTGTTAAAATCAAAAGTGTTGATAGCTTTTTCAGAAACCATGGAACGTTTTATCTGGAATTCTGTTAATATCTTCTATAGATTCATGAATAAATTCTTAGATATAATCCATTACAGTATATTGATTAATATTCGAAGAGAATCGTAATACTTTCAGCCTGAATAAACTACACGCAAGTATTATTATCAAAGATAATTTTTCGTATAACAGACATGCAATTTTTTACTGCTTAAAGATAGAAAATATTATTTGTATAATGAAGTCTAGCAGAGAAACTTACGCATCTTACTGTAAGAAAATCAGCCGCATATGAAAATAAATATTTAACGAGGTTCGAAATAAAATATCCTTTTGGTAGAAGAATGTAAGGATTTTAATTATTTCTTATTCTATTTGTCCATATTTAATTATGTGATTTGCTATTTTCCCTTAAAAAAATTAAAAGTCCGTCCAGGTCTTTTTAAAAAATAAAAATTTCTTTATTTTGTAGATACAAAAAACATAATATATATATATATATATATAACTACAACTTGCTTTCACTGTGTAAAAACTTCATTTTCTACTCGCCTTAAACTTGTTCTTCAAGAACAAAATCTGTTACGAATTCAGATTATCAAAAAAAAAAAAAAAAAAAAAAAGAATGATTATTTAGAATTTGGAAATAAATTCTTTCTGCTGATATTCAAAGAAATAGACGAATTTCATGAGAAGATAGAATGAAATTTTTTAATGAATGACGAGAATTACGGATACATAAAAGTTCTGAAAAAAAGGCTAACCTTCTATTTGTTACAGAACTACTACCAGTAATAGTGCGATCAATTCATTCAATATCCCAATCATGTGTAACATTACAATTCGCATATCATCTGACTTTTAATTTCATGTTGCCATAAGTTATGCTTTGCCATTGTCTTCTTTTCTCTTGTGAAGTACACAAAACATTTTAATACTGAATTAGTAAGGAAGGGTCTGACATAATTTCAAATCATTTTTTAACTATGGAGCGATTTTCTGTCTTGTTTATAAATAGTTCGATACAATAGCTAACCTGTTTCATCATTCGTCAGAATCATTTAGCTTCTATTTTTCGAAGATCAAATTCATATTAGATTTGCATGTAGTAAATAAAAGTGGAACTGTTTGTTCTTTTCATTTTAAATTAACCGCCTTTGGCGCCAAACTTGTTCACAGTGAATATCGGTTGTTTTCAATTTCACGCCTTAAATTTGTTCTTTCTTGGTGTTTTATTATATTTTTAAGTAGCATATTGCGACGGATATTGTGGCTTAACTATTTTAATACCCAGGCATTTATTTCACTTAATGTGTGAATGAACCTTCATAATACATTCAAGTCCATGTATTAGAGTGCCATTAAAAGCGTAACTGCCCAGTAATCATTTTTTTCTAATTGGTCATCGAATTTCTAGGTACTCTACTTAACTTTTTTATTTCTGATATAAACTGCATAATAGCAAATTTAATTTTTGAGTAAACAATAAAAATTGTATGAATTTCATTGAAACAATGAAATATAATATTAAAAATTTAAATAAAAAATGTTTACGCAGCGACATGTTACGCAAAACATCAAAAGCATTTATTTACAAAGCAACATACACACGAAGACATAACAATAAAAACCAACTAAGAACGTGAAAGAAAGTTAGCAACAGCATAGGAAGGATCTTCAATCATATAGAATGTATGTGACGTAAACGACTAGCATCTAGCGCCTGCGTAGCTTTGGTAGTTTACATAACGGCAGATTCTACTTTAGGATAAAAGGGGTTAAGAAGGAGAAAATAAGCACTGATATCTAACAAAATAATTTTAAAAGAATTATTAAAATTCAAAAACGAATTGCATCACATCTCTAGAAGAACACATATATTACGCAATATTGAGTGATATTAAACAATATCCGCAAAATTGTATGATATTAAATAATTCGCAATATTGTCAACAATTGTATTATATAAATTATATTATATAAAATTAAATAATAATTTTTAATATTGTGCAACAGGATATACTAATTGAGGTATAAATTGATTTTATTAAAAAAATATTTTCAGTAAAAATACATTGGTTGTTATTCGACACTTATGGTTGTATTGAATGCCTTTTCAAATATTGCCAGCAAAATGTGGTTTCGACGATTGAAAAATGATTTCAATACACATGGTTTTATGATTTTAAACAATATATGGTTTTATATGTATGAATTACCTGACTATTGTTTTAGATATGGGATAGGTACATATAAATTGGACAAATAAATTATTATTTATGTATTATTATTATATAATGAAACAAACGAATACACAAGATTACATGATAGAAAACACACGCAAACTTTACCTTTATCACAAATGTTGGTATTGGGATTAAATAGTTATGAAAACTCAGAAAAAATGCAAACTACATCCAAGTCTGAATTGAATTTGGAAACTTTGAACTTATTACCAATCCACAAACTTACAATACTATATTGCTTTGGAAATGATATCTTGGAATCAACTGTTCTCAAATTATTTATTTTTCATTCCCTAATCATCACTATCTATGTTATAAATATCTACATTATTAATCTATTTTATATATATGTGAAAAGATAAGCTAAGACCTGTTGATTTTTTATAATCGCATTTATTTTTTTCATATCGCATTTATTTTATTAAATCATACTATTGTGAGATTCCTATAATTTTTCATTAATTTTCGTATATGAAATATAGAAAAAGTATTAAAATCATCAAAATAAGCAAAAAACTCAAGATTTTGGTGAATTTCTTTTCAGACTTCCCTAAGCTCGAAAAACACATATGTGGCAGTATGTCCGTATGTGAACACGTTTCACGAAAATGCTTTAAACTAAAAGGATGAAATTTAGCATATGGACTTAAAATAATATTTGAGGATATCGATAAAATTTTGAACGAAATTCATTTAGAGAAAAATCTGTCTGGCTGTTTGTTCGAATATAAGAGGGTTCGATAACTACAGAACTAAAGATCTGCATAGATAAAATTTGTTACCAAGGTACAGCATTTAAAATGCAGATTCTTGCCAATTTTGTACCAAATCGATAAAGAATCGACCGTCTGTCGATCTGTACTTTCACGTATATGCAAATGCACTAAGTAATTCAAAAAGGCAATGACTTAAATTAATGGAATTCAGTATGAGATCAGTATAATTCAGTTTTGTTTAGATTCAGTATACGTCAGTTTTGTATAGATTCTGTAAAAACGTTTTGTTTTAGTTGAATTGTAATAACTTCAGTTTCAATTCAAAGTTTAATTTTTACGAAAGCAGACAGAAAATTGAAGAGATACATAATGTAATGAATAGAATAGCATAATGCTTCTATAACAGTACGAGTTATATGATTGT
>JAPMOR010085630.1:1436260-1461553 GCA_026543865.1 Argiope aurantia | reverse complement strand
TGAGTAAATTATCTGACAATCAAAATTTGAAACTTAAAATTATTTGGCTGAAGAAGGAAGCTATTAAGAAAGCATATTAAGTAAAATATTTTATTGAAAATTTTACTGGTCAGTTTAACACGAAAGGCAGCTATTTAGGAATAGAGTATTATTCCTACTTTCAAAGAGTGCAGATTTTTTTATGGCAAATTAATTCAAATAAAAAAAAATGCACTAATTTCACAATTGTGGATAATGTTTAGAAGGTTGCTACCACTTTCAGAATTATATCTATCACGCTCACTGGCTGTCAGAGCCTTTAGATTAATAGATTCATGATTTGTACGCATATATTCAATGAGCAAAAGTCACATCATCATTCCACTAGATGCTAATTTAGCCTGTTTTCAAGATGAAATGATCTGCGGCAATTTATTTGTTGCTTAGTTGTAATGTAGTTTTAATACATATTTTATAATAACTATGCAATATGAAATTATAGCAATTTCGTGCTTGATTCAAATGATAAATAATCATAATGAAGCTTCATTTTCTTTTAAAAAGCTTTTTGCTTAATTTTCTTAAAAGATATTTTTAAGGCCCAAATTTATTTAGCTGCTAAATTTGAATGACATTTTCATTGTATTATTACATTAATATCTAGTTAAAATAGTAATATATTTTTTGTGTATTGGTTCTTTTTATATTTATCCATTTATTTCCTGACTGTTTATATCAATTAATGCTTTCAGAATATAGAAAAATTTAATAATTTCAATAATTAAATTAATTAAAGATGGATAAAATTTAGAAATTAAGAAATTTTCTGTTTTGGAAAAGGTAAATCAAATAAAACCAGTAAATAATTTAAATATTATTGTTTAGATTTCATTAAAATTTTGATCTTAGTGCTCTCTGGCATACAGTTTAGGGAAAGGGGAAAGATTATGCTAATAGTAGATTTTTTTAAATGGGAATGTGAATAGTAGGTTTTTTTTGTGTTTGCTGTTTGTTCTATTTTACGCAGGTTTGTCTTTGTCTTTAATTAATTAAGTAGCATTTTTACTGATTCTACGACTTTTAACATTTTCGAGGAAACATCAAAATCAAACGGCAAACCAATTTTTTAACACAATTCCACCCATATCATTTCAGGGCAGATAATAATTTTTTTATTTGAAATTTTTTAGCTATAAAATAACACACTTTTTTCTGGAACATATTTCAGTGAAGTTGCGTCAATACATTAAGAGCTTTGTTGGATTCTTTAAACATCCTAAAGGTTAGACTAGAAAAACAACAACAAAAAGACTAATATATATGGCAGCAAATGATTTTAGATTTAGATTAATTGACGATCACATTTATGCTTGATATATATAATTGCTTTTCTTTGCAGATGTTGACAAAGAAATGTTGCATAACATTATAGCATAACACTTGTAGAATTAAATTAAATGTTCGCTTTTGCAAACCTAAAATAATTTTTTTTAATAATTTAGAAAATAATATGGTTAAAATCGTATAGAATTTCATTTTTTGTTTATAGATAGATGTCGATGCACAGATCTACTCAACATTTTCTTGAAAGGCTCAACTAAGATCTTTTTAGGTTATGAGCCAACCAGTTTTAAGATCTTTTTAGGTTTGAGCCAACCAGTTTTTATCAGTGCGTTATTTTATTTAAAAAAATACTATGTATTTTTTCTTTGATCATAATTAAGACTTAATAGATATTTATAACAAATAAATATGCCATTTTGATTCAATATTAAAATAATTGTTAATAATTATTTTAAGCTCCAAAATGATTTGCACTCGTATCCGCAGCAATCTCCTACAACTCAACATTACAGCCCTTTTCGAAATAAAAAATATTTTATGAAGCCTTAATTTTCCGCTGTTAGTTGTTGTTCGAAGTGACATGTTAACAACCAAGTTTTAATTAAACAATACGATTCAAACTCGATCTAGTGCTTATACTTCATAAACACCGTGTTTAACAGGTGTCGTAATTATTACACGTAGTTTGTTTCACTTAAGCATCGAATCTGGCGGGGTCTGTGGGATATTTTCCGACTATGCAGGGCTATGCGCATGCGTCGGCATCATTCGTAAAGTACGATTCCGCCATGTCTAATAAGGTAGTTATTTTTTATTTAAATTTCAAAATTTTGTCTCAATATATGCATATATTCTGTATTTACATTTCGTTTCTTTTGCAGGAACCCAGCAACGAGAGCCATCCTCGAACACTGTAAGTTCGATTTTATTTTAGATAGCTTTTTTCAAATAGCTTGCGATCAACCGGTTCAATATGCGTTTGTTGTCAAATTATAATATAATAAATAAATTTTATTATTTTTATAGATACGTTGGAAATCTAGATCCGACGGTTACTGAAGAATTGATTTTAGCGTTGTTCGGACAAATAGGACCTGTTAAAGGATGCAAAATAATTCAAGAGGTGAGTCAATTCCAAGTTTCTGGCATTGTTCTTTTGCATGCTGATTTATACGCCTTATCTTATTTAAAATCCTCTGTTTTTCATCTCTTTGCAACTTGCATTGTCAGTTTATCATCTATAGATCGGAATATTCAACAAAGCTTGGAATTTCATTTTCTTGATTTTCGTTTCATATGTAACGGTTAATTTACTAGTACATTCTGATCCGTTAATTTGTGGTATCTTTTTAATACACTTTTATCTGCAACGAAATATTTCTTGTTGCGTATTTTTTAATATGTTTTTGCATGTTTTGATTGTCAGTTCATTGACGCGAGACTTAAATGAGATATTTATCGTCCAGCAAACACGTTTTGATGTTATTTCTCTATATGCCGATAGAAATTACTTTAAATATCTTAACATCTCTGATCGTTAAAATTTTCTATTTATATATATATACTGTACTTTATTTTATACAATAATAATAAATTTTTTAATTAGTAAAAAAAAAGCATGGTTGACGAATTGAAGTCATAAATTTTACTGATTTTGAAATTTTAAAATATTTGTTGAGGTCAGTACATTCATGTTGTTGCATTTCTCTTGGATTAAATAATTTTAATGGCATATGGTTGGCATTTGCAATGCTGCATGATTGATTGTATGATAGATTACTGTGACTTATCTATTATAATCTAATAACATGTTGCTTTTAACTTTCAAAGTAGAAAAGCCTTATTTTTGACATAAAAAATAATTTTTTGTGCATTTAGAAGTCATATTAGTGATATTTATGCAGCATTTGAGAACTTATTATGTTAAGCGAGATTAAGCTTTTCAAAATGAGCAAATTGTTCCTTATGCAGTGCACTAAATTGAATTGGTAACTTATGGCCCTTTTTATCAGCTTTCATACTAAATTTTTTACAAAAGAAATAATTTTAAGATTTTGAAAAAATGCAATGTTAGATACTTCTAAAACATACTGGTTATATGATATCTAAACCAAAATACTGGCTATCGTAACACGTTTGCGATGTCTTTATCCTTTTTATCAACTATCGTACTAAATTCTTTATGAAAGGAATATTTTTATTATATTGAAAAAATACAATGCTATATACTTTTAATGTATAACTTTGGCACAGCTTTACCAGTATTGGCCTTTGTGCCATAAAAAAACAATCAAATTAATGTATAACTATTATATAACCTACTGGTTATATGATAGTTAAGCCAAAATGCATGATATCGTAACACATTTTCGCAGTATCTGTTTATTCATTCATTAATTTGGGTTTTATTTCTCTCGCTGAGATTGATATCGTTTTTGCTGATAAAAGAAATAGTCAAAATCTTTTTTCCGTTTTAATGTTATGGAACTTTTGAAGATAATAATTTAATAATTATAAAAATAAAGAATTTTTCAGAATTTTTATTATTGAATGGATTTTTATTTTGCTTGCTTATGTGAAATTATGAATGATTTTATTTTCTAGTAAGTTAGAAAATTTGTTTTTTCGAATTTATAAATTTTATCTTATTGAACATCAAAATTCTCTTGGATCTCTATATAAAATGTAAAGGCAGAAAAGAAGGAAAATAAAATGCATATATATATTTGTTCAAAATTCTCAACATTTTTCTCTTTCTTGATATTTTATTTTCTGATACTTGGTATTAATTTGTAATCAGTGCAGAATTAATTTGTAATCAGTGTTTTTTAAGCAATCAGGTTTGGTTAAAAACCCAAATTACACCATTTGCAATGTAGATGCGAACTAGAAATGATGTTTTGGATGGTTAGCTTTGTTTGTCGGAACTGTAATCATTTGGGTGAGTTACGGAAAATGTGTAGGAAGCAGGTAAGTTTCGGATATGGCTCTTGATTCAACAGCAGTAGGTTGACTGTGGAAGAAATATTTTTACTCACTTTCGGGATTCTTATAGGAACAAGGACAGAGGAAGTTAAAGAACAATACTTTTTCAGTAACAGTACAATCAAATTGGAGACAGTTCGTTAACAAACAAATTTTAGAGCATATGGAGGAGATTTCAGACAAAATTGGATGTGTCAAGAAAATTGTGGAAGTGGACGGATCACAATTCAAGAAGAGGAAATATAATAAAGGTCATCGAGTTGAGATACAGTGGGTTTTGGTGTTGTGGAGAGAGGTTCGGGGAGTATGTTTCTTGTGGCTGTCCACGATGGGAAAGCTGAAATGTTAGCCTCTTGCGTAAAACAGTGGATTGAACCGGGTACGATTATTTATGGTGATTATTGGAAGGCATGCGACAGCTTATGTGAGGAAGGATTCGAACATGTAAAGATTAATCACGACATTTTGTTCAGCCAGTAGATTTAGTGAATGGAATTCTGACTGTCCACACAAACACTGTTGAAAGCCTGTGGAATATTGTAAAAAAATACCTTGCCATTATATAATCGGCAAGGTGATTTTTTTATTTGGCTATGTTTCTTTTTGAGAGATCTTTTAGAGATAAAAAGGTTCATGTTTTTAATAAATTCTTGGAAATCATTGGAGACATTCCTTGGGAGGAGTACTCTATTAAAGTTTCTGATAAGTAATAAGGGAGGTCAATATGCAGAGTACAGAAAATTATTAATTAAACTGTGTTTTTATAAGGAGCAGCTCACATATACAGCTATTAACTTTTATAAACTATGCTTTTAAAATGAAAAAAAATATGAATGTTTTCATGAAAACATATACAGCATAAAATTAAGAAATCATTTAAAAAAATTTGAGCAAAAAATAAATTTGTTTTTTTTAAATTTATAAATTTTATCTATTTTATCTTATTGAACATCAAAATTCTCTTGGATCGCTATATAAAATGCAAAGACAGAAAAGAAGGAAAATAAAAAACATATATATGTTTGTCAAAATTCTCAACATTTTTCTCTTTCTTATTATTTTATTTTCTGATATTCGGTATTAATTTGTAATCAGTGCAGAACTTCAGATTTATTGATATATTTTGCTTGAGAAGGGAAAAAATATTCACGTCTTTTATGAATAAAACAATGAAATATTTGTTAATTTCCAAGAAATTTTTCATTTATCTTTATAAATATTTGTAAGTATTTATAGTAAAAAATGTGTACAGCTCGTCTATTTTATTATTTTCATTATGTGCCGTCTTATGCAACGGTAATTAGAATTGTTTAACAAAATCTATAATTTTTTTTTGATATCTACCTAACTTCTGTTTTGCATTCAGCAATTTGGATAGTGTCATTAATTGCAGTTGCATGTGGCAATTCATTATATTCTTGCTTCACATGGCAGAAAAGTTAGTTTATTTCTACTGTTAACTTCAGGATCCAGAAATTATCATTTTTTGATTATTGCATTTTGCTTAAGGTTGTGATATGTAGAAATATGAGTGGTTATTATATTTCCTAATTGCATTAATGATATAAGTTCACCATATTGCTAAATGTAAACATCTTCTTTTATCTTTCCTTTTGCTCCTTTTTCTTTTTCACAAAATAGGTGTCTCCTATTGCATGACTGTAGAGGGTTTAAATCCGAGAATGAACATCAATATTGCTGCATACAGCGAAACTTCATTTAATGAGTATAATTCATTGCAATACTTTATTTGAAAGGCGAAACACTTGTTAAGTGTAGCAGTTTTTCATAGGAATTCATGAAAAATAGATTTTGATAAAAATACTCAAACAGATTGATTTATAATAATCTAATTTATTATGTATAATGCATTTTTGTTTGAAAGTTGTCTAATTTTGGCTATGCTTCAAAATTTGTCAAAAAATAAGGAGCATCATTATTGTTAAATGAATATATAGCATGGTAGCTATACATTAGATGCATACATGCATAGCCACTGCCTGATTACGGCAATGCTTTACAACGCACCATGCAATAATATTCCCTACTTTCAACATCTTTCTTATTTTATTGGAAGGTTGTTGTTCTGCTGTTATTTCCTTCTCTCCTGAGTAAATATTGTTCGTAAAGTTTTGTTGCGCCGCAGAATAGAGCTTCATAAACTCTTTGGTAGTTTTAATTTTGTTATTCTAGAATATTGATGCCATTGTTATCCATTTTTAGTTCTCATAGTCTGGGCCAGAAACAGAATTCCACATTTAAAACTTTAGAAGCTATTGTTCAAACTCCTCAGACTTGTATTTGACACAAATTGCAGGCTAATCCAGCATGTGGCGTCAAAATATCTCTATTCATTTTGCAAAGTATAGTTTGTTAAGAGAATTCTTTCGACATTTTATTTTGCTCATTATGTGAATCGCTTGTTATGGCAGGTGATCACCAAGCAAGCTATATTTATTTATACTTCTAGAGCTACAACTAATTTTTTTTTCATTTTGTAGGTGCATTGGCATTCTATGAAAAATTTTGTACTACTACTTTTTTTAGTTAATATATGGCAATCATATCTGAAATATTGTTTGAAATAATAACCCATCTAAGTAGACACATCTTCTAGTGTGTGTGTGTGTATATATATAATGATATTTTAAAATTTAATTAAAATTTTTTTTCCCATGGAAAGGAAATTGAACAGCTTTGAACGTTGAACAGCTTTGAAATTGTATCTTTTATATAGGTTTTATTTTGTGAAATAATTCTCTGAATGAACTCATGAATTATTTATTATTTTTGCTGGTCTTGAAAATATGATAATATTATGATTGAAATCTTTCTTAATTTTTGGAATATTTTAATATTGGAATAAAGCACAAATTATAACTTGAGCACCTAACCTAATTCAGCCTTTGTCAAAGTCATTCTAAAATATTCTCTTATTTCCTGATCCTATTGCACTTTTTCTTATTAATTCAAATGAAAGCTTTGTAAAAATGATTGGGCCAGCAGTTCCCAAGTGCTGAGTGAAGGGATAGTAACAGATGTAAACAGATTCTTCTAAAAGATCACTCTGTTTCTCTTGTCAAGGTCGACACGTGTCAGAAATCTCATGTTGTATAAGATCAGGTATAAAATGTTCATCAGTTTTCCATCAATTCTTTTCGCTCTGTGTCGTTGTGTGTGTGTGTGCTTGTTGCTCCTGCTTGTACATACTGTCTGACTCTCCTGGATAAAATAAAACGTCAAAAAATTGAAAGTCTCTTCAATGTCTATGAAACTGCCTATAAAATAATACTTTAAAATCCAATTAAAATCTTAGTTAATTTTTATCTTAATTTAACCCATATTAGCTTCAGTCTAAAATGATTTCTTTATTTCCTGATCCAAAATCACCTTTTTTATTTGATTAATTCTATGCAAGCTTTATAAAAATTCTTTAATCGGCAAGTTCCCACATTCCGAGGGAAGGATAGAAATCCTTAATGCTTTACAGATTCTTTTAAAGATACTTAAATACCCTTGCCTAAATTGACACGTCAAAGAAATCCCTATTAGAATCTTGTAGTATAAAATCACTGTGGGAAAATTATTTTGGTCTCCTTTGCTCTTTTGTCGTGCTGTAGATTGATGTATCTTGTTGCTTCTTTTTTGTACATATTATGCCTCCCAGGATATAATAAATCGAGTTTAAAAATTCAAAAGTATCTTCGATTGTGAAATGGGTTTAAAAGGTTTTTCTATACATATTTTATTGCCTATGATGGGATGTTTAATGTTACAGATTTTCTTATATGAAATATATTATAAATGTTCTTAATGCTTGCAACTTTATTTTTCATTAATATAAGAATATCATTTGCATGAAGCAATTTTTAAATCTGTGGGGTTGTCATGTGCTAAAAGAATTGGAGGAAAATGTAGGAAATTTTTAAATCGTTTATAAAACAGGGAAAATGCAGAGAATTTGGAAATTTTTCTTTAGTTTTCAGGAATATACAGAACATTTTATGTTTTTTTTTTCTATCTAAAAAAGGTCAGTCTGTTTAAACATTGCATTGATAAAGAAATCATTGCCATAGCTCTAAAAGCTCAAGACTGCGGAAGCTGTCTCTTTTTGTCCTCCCTTATCTTCTAAGTAGATCAATGTAATTTCCTAGACTGAGAAAAAAATACCTATATTGAAATAATGACTACTGCTATTTGAATACTAATAGAGCTACTGAAACTGAAAAGACTTTTTTTAGTAATAATTTATATTTGTGAAAAATACTACTAAATAATATTTGAATGCGTGTCCAAAACTCTTGCTGCTTCAAAAATTTTAAAAATTGGTATTTGTTTAAAACCATATTTATTGAAAAACAGTGTAATAGTGTGTGAAAAATGAATGGTTGATTTACTTTATCATCTTTATTTGAAAGCAAAAATCTCCATAACATTTTCAGAAAATGTTAACATCTTTAAAATTTTTCTGGGGGGAAAAAATAAAATAAACCACCACCTATAAAGTGAATTCAAAGAAAAGTTTTTTCATTTCATTTTCATACAAAATCATTTTTTCAAGGGAGAAAATAAAATGATTTAAATATAATCTCGTTGATATTTGGGCATTAATCATGTTATTGTCCAATATTAATTACGAAAAAGTGTAAATCTGCTATCTAGGGTCTTTTTTGTTGCCAATTAATAATAAATATGATAACTTCTACAATAAAATAATTCTGTGCCATTAATGGAAACTTAATTACTGAAAAAGATTTTTATTAAATGTCGTGTAATTTTCATTAAAAATTTTTCTTAACTGTGAGGAAAAAGGCAAATAACTGAATGCAGATCTTTTCAATTATTTGTATTTCTGTACCATATAAATTATTGGTACTGTGTATTAAGCATGCCAGTGAATATTTCAGATTGTCATTATGTTATCATATTAACTATGTTACCCGATGACATATACTAAATAATAATACTCTAATAACAAAACTTTTTATTTGTACAGATTTAAATATATTTTAAATACTTTTTCTTGCTTAATAATAATAGATACTAGACCAAATTTGATCTCGGAATCCATACATTACCTCATTGTATGATATAAATGAACCATGAGTAAAATTTATAATAAATTACAATATATGTATATATATATTAATTCATTTTACATTGGAATTTTTTGAAATTCAGTATTTAAATCTGCGATAACTTACAAGAAAAAATATATGTGAAATTTTTTTTTTGATTTCATTAATACTTATTAAAATTTTTGAGTGCACTATAAATTTAAAAAAATATTTTCTAGTATTGATATTTTTTCTTAAAATTTAGCTGATCTGGGGCATTTATAAATTTTTTATTAATTTTCATCAGAATTTTAGCCCAATTCCCTTTTTCAGTTATTTTTCTTCTGATAAAATTATTTCCAATATTCCATGATTTTAAAAACTGTTGAATTGATTCAAACATATATCAAAATCTCTTACAGAAATAATTGGCACTTCATATTTCAATTTTTTACGCTGAATTTTTGACCTTGGATCTGTGTAGGAGTTTAAAAAACTTGAATTTAAATAGTAATGTATATTCTCCAGTTGCTGAAAGCTGCTGAAATTATCGAGCCTGAAGTTTACTTTTTTCAGGCTCTGTTAAGTAGTTCAGTTATGGAGGATTAACCTACTTGCTGCATAATTCTTTTCCAAAATAGGTTCAAAAATTGCAAAACGTTTCCTGGCAGACATTTTTGAGCTTTGAAAAGAGCTTGCAAAATGCTGTAAAACATGCTTGTATATTTCGCGGAACCATGATGGCTGTTTGTTAACCCTGATCTTAGTGAAATCAGAAAAGCCAAAATGAAACCATGAATGGGGAAAAGAGCGGGTTGCACAGCTAGATAGACTGAAAAATGCATCCTCACAGAAATTGCGGGTTGTGCAAGTTTTGCTACTTCTATGTTGACAAATCTGTTATTCATTTTCTATATGAATTTTGCTAATTAATTGAACTTGCTAGTCCTTAAATATTAAGAACATTAATATTAAGGCAATTGTAAAAATTTTTATTTTGTAAATACAATATAGTAAAGTTTCTCAAATTGTAGTGCATTATATTATTTTTTTGTGTCATAATTTCTGTAAAAGATTTAAATGTATCTCTGAATTCAATATAAAATGGCATCTTTTTAACATATTCATTTAATCTTTCATTATTCGTTCATAATTTTTTCTTTTCTCAAATCAGTATCGCATATAAACATTTTTCGCCACACTTTTTAGTACTGTATCATACCTTGCCTCTTTGTTGCGCTTTTTCATGACTCACTTTTTATGCTTTTTGACATTTAGATTTTGTAGACATTTCATGTTTTGATTGTTATATAAAGTGATACAAATATTTAAATTTCATGAGTATAGCATACATTAGCCAAAGATGGCTTTTGTATCATAAAAAAAAAAAACTCGGATTGGTGTTTATGGTTGAAACCTCACTGACCAGATATCATTATGATTCTAGGAAGTTACTTTATGTTAATGAAAATGATATAAATCTATTATATTTTTTTAAATTTATCTCAAACTGTTAGCAAACATTTTAGTTCAATAAAGTAGTCAGTTTTTGTATATTTCGTACAACAGAAATGTCGGGAATGAGGTCATAAAAGTTAACTTATACGAATTTTGGCTCAAAAGAAGAAACGAATATAAGCATATTTCTGAGAAAATGATTAAATTTTTATTTAATACATATTTATAAAAGTAGACTTTTAGACATACTGTAAATTAAAAATAAATATGAGATATTGGTATGACTAGTTTATTTAGCCTAAAAATAAATGGATTAATTTTGATCTATTTAAATTTTTTGCTACCAAACAAGCCCATTAAAAATAAATTTTAATATTCCTTGCTATACATTTTTGAGTACTATTTACTACAGTTTGCAGTATAACTGCATTTCTTTTTTTTTCTTTAAATCTATATATTAAAATAAGTCTTTGCTTATAGGCATGAAATTTAACACATATGTAATCGGGAATAATGATTGAATGCATTTTGCACGCTAATATGAAATTTTTAACATTTTATGTTGTTTGGATGATTTTTTAAATGTATTGACTCTTAGTATCGTTACAAAAAATTGTAGAAAAAAATGTGGCCACCTTCAACAGGAACAAACAATTGTTAGTTGCCAAGAAATTTATTTTATATCTGTGAAATGATTAACTGAGTTTTGAAAAAAATTCACTTTCCAAATATAGTTTGATATTGATGACTACTAGTCTTGAAATAAGAGATAGTATATCTAAATATGTAACTATTCACAACTTGGAAAAAAAAAATTCAGATTAAGAAAAAGAATGAAATAATAAAAATTACTTTTTCGAAATCATATAACAAGAGCTATGCGATTTCAGCAAGTATGATTTACTAAGTTAAAAATACATAGAATTTTTTAACATTAATTTAATATGGAAGGGGGCAAGGCACAAGGAATGTTATTTTAGTTTTCAACTGCAAAAATAATTCTATTATCATTAAAATCTTGGATATTTGATTTTATAAAGGGTTTTCAACACTCTTCAGAATGGTTAAGTACTCAGAGGTAGGACTGGGTGATGACTGAATTTCATCATCCAACATCTATTGATATTTCATGTTATATTGTGATTTCATTTGTTGCTATTATAAATTACAAATGAAATTTCTTAAAATATTGTTTAGTCAGAATGATTCTAAATAAAAGGAATTTTCATATTATATGGTAAAAATATTCATGCTTTTTTTCAATAAAAATATTTTTATTGAGAATTTTTTTAAAAGTCCCTTTAATCAGTGTCAAAGCATTGCAATTTATCATATATCATTTTTTGAATAATATAGTAATTAAAATTTTTTTTTTACTTAATTCGGCTTTAGAATGCATCAGTTTCTGTCATTCTTCATAATACACACACACACATAGACACAGACAGACATAATATCCTTAACAGGTAAATTTAGTAGTTTCAAGAAAGCTTGAATGCAAGTCTTTGAAAAATTAATTCTGTATATTATTCTTTTTTTTTTGGAAGTATTAATGTCAGATTTAATTTATATATGTGTTAGAGTTTTAACAGTAGAATATATGATTGAAATTTAAAGTTTTTATGCAATTTACTATTTTAAAATGTAAAAAAACGGGGAAAATACTAATTGCAAAGCTAGTGAACAATGAATAATAAATATAATAGAGTGTAATTTTATATATGGGAAAAATGATTCAATACATTAAACATTTTTGAAAATATCTTCCAATTTTTATCCAGTTATGACACAACATGGTCAAATAAAAGAAAAGTACACAATTATTCATTATCATTAATATAAACTCAACAACAAAAAAAACAACAACTTATGCTCATATAAAATGCCTTATGTCTGTATGAGGTTCTTGTTGGTTAAATGCAGGATTTTTTTGGGCAATTCAAAATTCTGTATATTTGAAAATAATAATGAAAAGAAAAGAAATAAAACAGACTCACTAAAATTTTCTTGCATAATTTTTAATAAAGGTGTTATCTCGGAGAATACCTTGATGGCATTGGCATACAGTAATTATGAAATGTTATATTTTATTATGTATAAAGCAGTTTTATTAAATCAGTCCTTGGATCCTTTGCGAGGGTTTTGGCAATTAATCCCTGGCATACATACTATTAAGAGCATCTGAAAATAGAATTTGACTTTCAGATGTATTTTTTCCAATTTACTGAAACAGAAAGTTGACACAGAGCTACAATTGTAGTCACTAAATCATATAACAAATTTGATATACTTATTGCATTTTTGAGTTATCACATATATTACTGAAAGTAAAGATATACATGTGGTTAGCCCCTTGTTGGAGTTGACTCAAAATTTGATAGGTGACTACACCATAGATGTTAAATATGTGTACGGAATTTTATCTATTCAGCTTTCTTTGGTGTATTGTTATCTTGTTAGCTGAAATTTGAACAAACTGACTTCTTTTGAATACATTTTACTCAAAATTTGATTTATCTTTGTTGCAGACATATGTTCCAAAAATGTTTTGCGAACTCGCGGATATCTGAAATGTGGAGATTCATAAAAAAAATTAATTTTTTGACAGTTACAATATTTTATCTATGCTTTCTATACAAGAAAGTAAAAAGAAAAAAAAAGAAAGAAAGAAAAATATGCTTTTAAACTATGTGAAAATTTGAAAAAGGGGTTTTAAAAGCATAGTTTGTCTTCCAATTCTATAAACTGAAACAGAGTGATAAATATTTATCTGTTAAAAATAATCGTTATCTTAAATACGAAATGAAATATTTTAATAAGAAATCAGATACAAAAAGCAATGCACAGGAAAATGTTTTGAATATAGTTCAAATTTTTTTATGCAAAGAAAACTCGCAACACAAAACACCTGCAATTTTCACCAATGTAAAACGCCTGCAAAACCGCTTATTACCTGTAATTTTTACACGAGCTTCTCGATAGATATGATATCCATTAAGAAATGCAGGAGGTTAATATTTGCTTTTAATCCAGAATTTTCAAGAATCAAAACTAATGTAGCTTAATAAGTTTCTTTTTTAAAGATTTTTTGTTGATGATCTGCAGCAAAAATATACACTCTTGAAAATAGTTGTGCAATTTAAATTCTATTGGCTCTGCTTGTTATGAACATTGTCATTCTTGCTCTCTCTCTCTCTAATTAGAGCATCTTCATTTTCACTTATTTTGATTTTTTTATCATCTACTGTTCATGTAATGTCATGATGTACTTACTGCACATGATCTTATCATGTGCAGTTCACCATGTAATATGTAAAATTCCCCCCCCCCCCCCATTTCGACTACTTTCTTTTTTGCTATTGCAATTTTGATTTTGCTGAAATTTGCTAATCAACAACATTGTGCATTCTCTGTTAATTGAACAATATAAGTTAACAAATGTTTATTCTTCGATTATGAACACTTGCTTAAGATTATTTATTTTTTTATTGAAAAATGCTTTTATGATGATACTTGTGTTTTTGAGAACCTATATTATAAGAAGAGAGAACAGTTGAAATTTGAGACAAAAGCAGATTTGTCTCTCGAACCAATATCTTTACTAATTTAGAGCAGTATCAAATTAGTTTAATTAACTCTTTTTGAGATACAGTTGAAAAATCTATTTCTAAATTGCCGTATAAGGATATAATATAAAACTTGAAACATTCTGATAATTTTGAATATTTACGATAAAATATAAGTTTCATGAACCTTTATATAATTGTGTAGGAAATTTTATTGTAATTTATTGTATTTTACTTCAGTAGTAAAAAAAGATTTCATTTTATCAAATTGTTTTGACTGCATTTTTTTTTCTTTTTTATATCAGACACTATTAATTAAGTTGTCTTTATTGATAATATAAAGTTTTTAATTAAAATGTATATTTTATTTGTCATTAAAAATACTAGTTGTTTGTTTAATTACTCTGCTTTGTGGGGTTTTTTTTTGATATCTTATCTCTATTCATTTTTCATTCTTATTTCATTTTCTTTTCATATTGGATATCTTGTTTTGATACGATAATATACATTATTTTAAATCTCTTAGCTCAAGTTTAAGACTCTTTAGTAATTTGAATTAAAAAAAAGCCTTAAAATACTCTATTGCATTTGCAAACATTATATATAATGAAATAGGTTAGCATCATATTAAAAATTAAAAATGTTTTCAGATTGATAGGTAAAGCTTTTAAATAAATATTTCAAATGTTTTTTTTATTATTTTTTACTGTCTTTTGAATTGTGTATTAAGCAACCAATTTGTTTGCCTAAAATACTATTAAGCTTTTAAAATTCGAAAAATAATTATTTAATAGTGTGGAAATTATGAGTTAATTAAAAATTGAAATGAATTAAAAATATGATTTGCCATTTTCTGAACATTTGTTTTTAAGTTATTATAAATTTTATTGAAGTAAATGTCTCTAAACAAATTAACACACATGCAAATGCACACAAACATGCACACAAAATGAAAGGGGCTAATAAAGTTACACTAATCTATGCCATCATGCACATTAGGGAAAGAAAATACGCTTTGAAATACAAAATAAAATAACCTAAAAATTACAAAATTTCCTAAAACAGCTAGTTTTCTAAACTGTAAAATTGAAATTAAACTTGACTTAAAATCTGCTGACAAGAAGTAAACCAAGATCCAAATTCTGTATTGCATTGAAACTATTTGAAACTGACATGAAAAAATATTTCATTGATATAAACTTATCAATTGTCAACAGATTTAAACATGGTAATACTGAATTTAAATCGCAAGGGTTTTTCCTTTTTGCAAACAATTAAAAAAATGATAGAAAGTTATTAAAATCTTTTTTTCTAAATTAAAAGCTTACTTTTCAATTGTTTGCATTACCTTAGAAAATAAACAAAGGAAAGAAAAATTTCTAATGATGACACTTTGACTTACAAATTTGACAAATGGATGGTATACCTGTAAAATCACTTTAAGAAATACTTATTATCTGTTAAAAGATTAAAAAGGAAATAAATTTATTTTGCCTGTAGAAGATGTGTGTAACTATCCTGTAATGATACTAGGCCCTAATTAAAAGGTATGACATTCAACTCCAAAAATGTAAAACTGCTTGCATTGTTATAATAGTGAGAAGCAAATTGCAAATTATGCATGTAAATACTGTTTTAAAATATTCAAAATTTGGAAAATATTGCAGTACAAAAAAATCTCTTAGGATTAAATTTTCATAATTTTTTTTAAAAACTTGTATGATGTAGAAATTAATTTTGTATAATATTTCTTAAATTCATCAATACGAAAAAATTGTTTTTTTTTAATAAAATTTTTAAATGATCTGGGGCCTATTTTCTTCTGCTGTGTCAATTTCGTAATTTCAAATTTTGTGTCATATTTAATAACCTTAGGTTCGATGATTTGCCTTCAAAATTCTAGCAGAAATATATATTTACTTTTAATAAAATAAAAAGTCTTTTCTTATTCTGGACATTTTGTATGCTAGTAAATAATCACTTTGAATAATGATTCTTTTCCATTTTAATTAAAAGAAAAAGGAAACTGAGAAATATATTATGTCAGTAGAATAACTTAATTGATGAATTTCAAATATTAAATAGCTTATTGCATAGTTAAAAGAACCATTATTTCAAAAGTTGCATTTCTTACCCTTGAAATTTTGCGTGTGTTCAACACTAGTTTCCATGATTTATTAGGCTTAACTGCAATTTCAAATTTTGGACAGTGATTTTTTTTTGCACGATTTATTCACTTTTTATTTTGCAATTCAATCAATCTTGCAATCAATCAATTACTTATTCAATCAATTTTTATCTTGCTATCATTCAACTTTCTATTGAAGTATAGTTTAAAATACTGTAATGGAAAAATGTCTGAAATACACATTTTTTGAAACTAAGTCAATTTTAAAATCAGCAAAGCTCAAAAATACAAAATGAAATTTAATGTATAAAATTTTCATTAAATTTGCAAATTTAGTAAATTTAATTTGTTTACACCCTAATTTTTATCAAATTTTTGATATCTGTCTGTGGGATGGAAGTCTGTGTATTCTTGTCTTCAGAAATATTCAAAAAATAAAACTCAAAAAATAAAAAAATTAAATTAGTAATATATTTGCATAAATTCTATATCAAATTTTGGACTTAATCTGTCAAATATTTGGTTGTTTGTTAGCTTATATATTTTCAATATGTTAACAAATGCAAATGCATCAATATGGCATGTGGCCTTTCACCGATATTGTAATTATATATATTGTATAATTATAACTATACATTAAAGTTTTTTTCATCTGTTTAGGTGAGAAGAATGTAACCAAAATCTTTATACTCTGTGTTATGACAAAATGTTACTGATGCTATTTACATTATATTTTATATGTAAAATAACCAAGACCAAGGCTGTTTTAATGATTTTCATAATCAAGAAGTTATCTGAAGACGTGTGATTAAAGTCAAAAATCTGTCTCAATATACAATGAATTATTAAATTTCTCTGCTGTTTTTTATATAGATACATTCATTTGTTTGAACCTTCTTTCAAGTATAAAAATGAAAATTGATGCATTTTGATTGTTGGAATTTTAGAGGCATCCATAATTTAACGTATTAATCTAAGAGATTTAAAAGAAAAAAATGTTTTAAAATGTGTTGTTCAGGAAAATCATTACAAGAGGGGGGGGGACCTTTTGCATATTATCTAAAAAAAAAAAAGTGATTACATTCTAAACAATTTTATGTCCAACAGATTGCATTGGGTGCAAATTTGGATGGCAATCTACATATATTTGCATACATAAATTTTACAATAAATCAGAATATCATACTGTGGTAATTGACTATCATTTGCATAATTGCGTTCTGATGAATTCTAAAATAATGATTTGAAATAAAAGTAATCTAATATAGATATCAATCATACATCAAACAAAAAGTCATATAATATTATTTCATAACAGTACTATGATTTTCTCTATTTTGTTACTTTTAAATTTATTATTCTGAAATATTTCAGTTTTTTTCCCCCCTTCCAAATTGAAAAATGGAAGATTTTGTCTTTCAAAAATATTGTGATCCTACCCCCTCAATTTATGCACATTATTAAATATTTTTAATTTATTATTACTGTGAGGAAAGAAGCATTATTGTAACCTTATAATATCTCATGAAATAATATTGTTTAGTATTCCTCCCATCCTTGAAAGATCTTTTGATCATTTTTGCATTAGTCTTGAATGCGTCTGAAAGATAATTTAGAATTAACAATTTTTTCCAATTTTTTTTCCAATAATATTTCATAAAAATTTTTTTTTCAAAAATGTTTCATAAAAATAATTTTTAAATCATTTTAAATTTTACAAATTTATTTTTGAACAATATATATATAATTCATATGATTTTTAATATGTTTCATTACTGCAATGATATTCAAAATTTTCAATATTTCATTAAATATTAAGTAATCATCTACTCTTATTGGAAAAGAAGAAATATTTAGTTTATTATCTGTTTAGTTTATATGTGGAAGCAAATGAAATAATATCTCAAACAGATGGCTTGAACAATAATGTTTTAAAAACATTATGATGTCATGATGGAACACAACTATTATTTAATTCAATGTCATTGAAATTTAGAAAGGCTTAAATATGTATACTTTAAATTGAACAAGTATAAAACTAATCAAGTAATATTTCTTTAATGTTTAAAAATAATTCCATTAGGAGAATCTTGAATATCATTTATACAAAAGAAATTTAATTGTAATTAAACATATTGATTCCCAGTGAACCAACTGTACATTGAGGGGGAAAAAAAACTAGTTAATAATAAAAGAAAATGTGTATTGGTGCTTTACAGGTTGCACTAATAGTTTTAGAATGAAGAAATTTGGTACAAATACATTTTTGTCTATAAGAATGGAACCTTTTGTTCTATTTTTCAAAAACTTTGTAATTAAAAGTTTAAAATAATTGTGTTTTTGAGTGAATACTAAAATATATTACATAAAAATAATTTCAACGCCATATTTAAATTAATTTTTGTTTTTTAACATAAAAATTAAACTTCCGCCATTGGTCTAATATTTGTTTTGCCGTTGCAGTTTTATTGCATTGTTGAAATTTTAATATTGATTATGTTAAAAATGTCATTCTTTAATATGAAATATAAGGAAGCTCTTAGCTTTCAAACTGACTTTACTAAACTATTAATAGCTGAAATAGAATTTTTTTTTTTTTTCCCCCATGGAAAGGAAATTGAACAACTTTGAACGTTGAACAGCTTTGAAATTGTATCTTTTATATAGGTTTTATTTTGTGAAATAATTCTCTGAATGAACTCATGAATTATTTATTATTTTTGCTGGTCTTGAAAATATGATAATATAATAATTGAAATCTCTCTTAATTTTTGGAATATTTTAATATTGGAATAAAGCACAAATTATAACTTGAGCAAAATGCTATTAATTTTATGTGTTGCTTAACTTCAACAAATGATTGTTGAAATTAAAATTGATACCATAATAAAACATCCATAATCGAATTAAAAGTGAGTTTACATTTCTTGTTTAAATACAAATGATTACTGTTTGATAAGCATTTATGTCATTTGATTATTATAATTCTACCTAAATAAACTACCTTGCGTAATTGAACTAACTTTAAACTTTTTTGGCCATTTCCATATTTTCAGTATGTTCAATTCTTGTTTCTTGCTAATTTTCAATGACTAATTTTTGCTTTTAACTACATTTGCTGTGTTATTCATTCCAAAATAAATTTCATAGTACTTCTTTATTTTCTGCTATGTGTAGATTGAAAGTTGATTTTTTTTATGGTAATATGAACACTATGTTTTAATGTTCATTTTTCTTCCTTGAATTTTTTAGCCTGGGAATGACCCTTATTGTTTTGTGGAGTTCACCGATCATCAAGCTGCAGCAGCTGCATTGCTAGCTATGAATAAGAGATTGTGTTTAGGAAAAGTAAGTTGTGATATTTACTTTTAAAAGTTAATTTTTCCTATTTCTTTTTATTCTTAAAAGTTAATAATTTTATTGATGAATAAAAATTTATTTTTTGTTTTTCATCATAATTTAATAAGCTGTTGGCATAAATACTCAATAAGTTTTTAAAAAGCATAATAAATGTTCTTATATCAAAAAATTGTTTCTAAACAGCACTGTTTTTTCTCAAAATATTTTAAATTTTGAGCTGAAGATATATGAATTCAGTTGCTAGCAAATATTTTGTTGTCTATTCTGTAATTTGCCTATAAGTTGGTAAGGTAACAGTTATTTAACTATTTTTGAAATATTTTGATTTTATCTCAGTTTGCTTGCAGTACTCATTCCTATTTAAGATATCTTAGTATTTTTTACAAAAGTAACTGATTTAAGAAATTGTAAAGAATGAAAGATAATTATTAAAAATAGAAATTAAGAAATTGAATTTCATTAATTCTCAAGAGCTACTATTTTAGCTGAAGAATAGTGTTTTCATGTTGGTAATATGATTAACACTTTGACTGCTGTCAGGGCACTGATGACTGGTGGGCTCATATAAATTGCATTCTAAGAAATTCAACACAGCAATCAATGTGTTAATTTTGGTTGGTATTAATAATAATAATAAAACTTGTAAACATTGATTGGTGTCGAGCCAACGGTGACCGGCAGGTCCATATAAATTGCATTCTAGGGAATTCAAAGTGGCGGTCTATGTGCAAATTTTGATTGGTATTAATTATAATAGTAATAATAAAGCTAGTTCTATTTCATTACATAAGATTTTGCAGAAGAAAAATGAAATGCCACTTATATGAAAGCAGACACTTTTTGAAAATCTATTTAAAACTGTTTGTATTGTAAACAGAAATATATATATACATATAATATATATATAAATGTTGAATGTAAAAGTATGAATATTGAAATGTTTATCATGGAAAATTGAAATTAGGATTTGGAATTTTATAATTGTAGGAAACTTAAGTATTTGTGTATCTAAAAAAAAAATTTTTTTTTTCAGCTTGTATAATTGATCATCTCAATTTTACATTTTGTTTTTCTAGATATTTTTAGTAAGATATAAATAATTGGAGATTTGAAAAATATGAAGCCTTAAACACATCTGAAAATAATTATTACATGACAACATTTAATTAAAATTAAATTACATTTAATTTCTCTTTGAAAAAAATGAGTAAACATTTCCAGACAGAGTAATACTAACATAATTTTAAATAAAGAATTAGTTTTGTAGGGTGATTCTTTAAACTTTATATTGCTTGAAAAAGATAATTCAAGTTCAGGATTCCATTACTGATATTAAAATGATATGTTGTTATAAATTTACGATGTTGAGAAATACAAAATTGGAGGATTTGTATGTTTAGAACATGATTACAGATATGGTGTGGAATGGTACTATTTTCATTTTCTTCTTGAACATAAAGATGTATTTTTCATTTTTTAAATTTTAATATAGCTTGTCAGATTAATTTTGTATTGTTTACTGAATAATCATATGAAAATTTGGTAAATGAATATATCTTTGATGCTTGAAATAGAATTATATGTATAAAAAAAGTAGCATGCTTTCATATTTCATCAATATTTATGTATTTTAATAATTGATTGAAGGATTATTAAGCTGTTGGAGAAATTTGAATGCAAATCATATTAATTTTTGGCTTAGTTTCAAGTGATATTTCCTTCTAAAAATACTAATATTTACATAATAAGAGAGAAAAGCATTAATTTTTAATATAGTTCTCAGATTTCATACATTTCTTAGAATTTCAGCATTTTCAAAATCAAATTTAATTAGTTTGAGACATTTTTTATTAATGAGATTTATAAAAGTTTTTTATACAGTATTCCTAAAATATTTGTAATATCTCAAGCACTTTTTTATATAAGTTTATATATTTAATTGCTCAGTTAATTATAATTATTTTATTTCTTTGTGATTTCATTTGGCATAGTGTATTATTTTATAAACCATTAGGTTTTGTTTTACGTCAGTACCCGTATTTTTCAAAAGAAATGTCACTTAAACAATATTCTGTCAACGAAATGCATTAAAAAATGTTATGACAAAATATCTTGACAAAAAGCTAAAATAAACTTGTTGCATGGTTCTTAAATTGAGATTGATGTAATGTGTTATTCCAAAAACATTCAATGATTGATTCTGAAAACTCTGATTGAAATATACCTTAAAATTTGAATTATTTCATTTGAATGGCTCTTTTTTAAATTTATTTCTTATAATGAAATTATCATATTCTTAAAATAAATTTTTTTTTTGGCAAGTTCTATTTTATGATAGTATTAAAATATTTTGTATGCATGAAATTACGTTTCTTTTTATTATTATTAATACATCATAAAAATTAATTCTGGGGAAAGTTACAATTTTTTGTGATTTAAAAAAAAACTTCTTTTAACAGATTTAAAGATTAATTCGAAAGCCTATCTTGATTGTAATTTACTTTTCAGACCTGAGGGATCTAAATTCTTTAAAGAGAAATAAATAAACATATGCAGTTTGAGTCCTCTAACAAAGACTCTTAAGTGTAATAGTATTTTCCAAGTAATGTTAATGATTCTAGGTTATTTCTTTTTGGAAAAAAAGAACTCTTCATGTACTTTAGTTAAGAATTTTGATTTCACTTATTAACATTAAGAAGTTTCATAAATCAGACATTTTTATGATTCCGTATCTGTTTAAACGATTCAATTTGTTATTGTAAAAGAGCATGATTTTTGTACTTATTTGTAGAAATTTTTCTGCCTAATGTCAGTGATTGGATATTTAAGCACCTAGTTTTTAGAAAAATATTTATCAAAGTAATTAATAGCATTTTGTTTGCATTAATAGCATTATATTATAATTAATGGCATTTTATCATTAAAATCTAAATGTAAGTTTATGAACTCTGACATAGAATATTTTTATTTTTTACCTTTATTTTTTGAGGCAACTGTGCAAGTTCGCCATTGTAGGATTGTCATAACTGATTCAAATGAAAACGAAACACTGAGTTTGCCTTAGAGGCTATATCGAACGCACCAATTTTTTGTTTATTACCGTCCTGGAAGGGAGAGCATTTTCACGGCTCATTGTACAATCCGGTGTACCGTCGAGGAAATTACAGTTTATTTTTTAAACAGGGTTAGAAGAACTTTACTCTACCTCATAAATCATATCAGGAAAGAGAAGGGGAGGGTAAAAAAAGTGGCGGCAAAGAGGTCGATGGAAGGTGCGAATCTATCTCCTGGCCTCATCGACTGCAGGTGTGAATGGCGAGTTTGCTATTGGTTGCCATTCGGGGCTCATCAATTTGCGGCCAAAGTACATTAAGTTAAGGAGCGTGTGGTTGTGTAGGCTGCAGAATGTGGGTGGGTTGCCAGAAGAAAAAGTTTCTCCTCCATATATATCCGAAGGGGTTTCAAAGAAGGGGTAGAGGAGGAGTCAGATGAGAGATGAAAACTATCGAACTGCAGCGATCGATTTCCATTCATCCGCAAATTCCGCTGGATTCCTTGCCTTTTATCGACTGCTTGGGTTATTTTTTCTTTTGATGCCCCCCCCCCTTTTTTTTTGTTTGCGCCGCAACTTCTCGGTCGGCGTTGCTATAACTTCTGAGTCCACTCCCCACTCTTCCTGCCATCTTCCTTTCTTTCGCAGAAAGTTTTTATTTATTTTATTTTATTGCACACAGGAGCTGAAGCCACCTCTCTCTCTCTTATTCTTTGCTGAATCCTAGGTATTCGATTTATTCGAGACGTTCGATTCTCGGTTTGTTGAAAAGTGGGCATCGAAATGTAACTTCGCAACGAAGAGTTCGGTAGTGTCCTCTGTCCTCTCGCTCACAGGATGCGCTGGAGTGTCCTCATGTATGATTTGTTTGAGACTTTCTTCGGGTGGGTTGGGTTTTTTCTCTCTCCCTCACCCTTTCCTCTTCGAAACTTCAGTGATCCTTGTTTTATAGGAATTGCTTCTCTTTTACTGTATTGGGTCACCTTTGAGAGGGGGTAGATCGATGTAAGAAGTGGAACTGCTCTTCAAGCGGTTCGATACTTGGGGAAGAATCTTGTATACAGGATGACAAGTTGTCTTTGTTCTTAAAAATTATTAGTAGCTGTATCTTTTTCTAGTCATTTAGAACAGAATTTCTAAAGCGCTTTTTATTCTTCATATTCTAGATCCCCTTCTTCCCCCCCTTCTCTCGCGAGTTTTCATTCTGCAAACGACATATACGAAACGATTGCGATATGTATCAGCTGCTTTTCATTTGTCAGCTAGTAAAATAAGAAGTGGAAATTGATAGTAGAATCAGCAGTTTTAAGTTTATTGAACCGAGGAGTAATGTGGTAGACTTTTGAATTTGATTATATTCACGTTTTATCTTTTAACGTGTAATTTTTTTTGTCTAATATTTGAAAAAGAACGCTATGTTTGAAATTCCATTAGGGGAAAAATATACAGGGAAAAAAAGAAATTTATTTTATAATTATAATAAAGATGCGCGTCTATTGAGGACTGTTTAGTTGTGATTAATTTGATAAGGCTTTTTAATTTAATAATATAATTCTGAAAAAAAATAACTCTTTGTAATTTCAAGTTTAGTTTTTCGCTGTTACTATATACTGCTCTTTCGTGAATTTTGCTTAGCATACTGTAATTAGTCTAAGTGTGTGTATAATATATAATATTGCAGCCCCCTCTCACTATTTATGCCATTTGGTTTTTCTAAACATACACAATTCTCAGCTTAAATAAAAAAATGCTGATAATTGCATAAACTTTTGGTTTCATTTTAAGGTATCCGAACATGATGAAAAGGTCGATTTTCGCCAAAAAATGGCTTAAAAATTTATTGGATAGACCAGTCTGAGCTATCCAAAACTGGTTTACTTTTGTCTCTACGCTAATTAGAAGTTAAGATATTAATATTTTCGTAATGATCGGTAAACCGGAAGTGAACATTTAAATAACTGAAAGCACCGACTTAAAGAGCCAGAAACATGTTAAAAATTTGTATAAACACAAATTTAGTTTTAAATACGGAAAATTTTTTGCAAGGAAAAGCGTAAAATGCCATTGAGAGTTTCAAAAGTTTTTGTGGAAATTTGTACCAAAATGTGTCTTTATTGAACTCCGAACCATAGGATTAGGGGTATGTCTGTAATACATTTTAACAAAGGTTTTATAAGATTACTGGATATTCTTAAGGTTGTTGGAGAATATCCTAGTACAAATGCAGTTAGAGCATTTACTGACCTCGACAAAGACAGAATAAAAAAATCTAGGCGGTATTCACTGCCAAATGCTAAAAATTGCCAGAAAAAAAATGATTAAAAAAAGGAAAATTATTAAAAGCGGATTAGGAAGAAGGTATAA
>JAPMOR010085630.1:1365979-1436250 GCA_026543865.1 Argiope aurantia | reverse complement strand
TTTCCCAAAATTTATTTTTAAATCATACTATAACTCAAAATATAATTGTCATATTACTATGAAATTTGATGGACTTTGTCTTTATATTATTTTCTAGGGAATGAACTAAAAGAAATTAGATTGAGTGAATTTTTCTTTAATTTACAGCCTATTGTTTGAATAATGTCATAAATTTACTAAAAATCTCTTGATAAATCTTTAACTGATTCTAAATTTTTTATTTATTATTATAACTATCTCTATTATTCTCTAGAGAAAACTATGTAGTTTATTTTGGTATAGGTTTTGTTCGGATGAGAGTAATAGTTTTTGGTGTAGCCAATTAAAAGTTTAAGAATTTGCTTAAATTTATACTATTAAATACCAGTTTTCAAAAATTATTAATGTTTATTTCAAATATTGACATTCTATCGCTAATCTTTAACAATCTTAAACTCCGAAATATGGTTAAAGTTTTTCTACACCATGTTTTGCGAAAAAGGTGCTCCGAAAATGTTCGGAACCTTAAAAGATTTCTAACATTTCTAATGCAAGCAGTGGATCATGACATATTTCACGAAATTAGATCCCCTAATCAGTTTTAAAGCATTTATCTGAAAAATCAATCATAAGAGTATTATTTTACAGTATAGGCCATTTGGAGCATTAAATGAAAATTGATTCTGGAATTTACTTTACTTAACAAATGAGATATGATGTAGGGAAAAAAGATAAAAGAAAATAAATAAAAAAGAAGCACAGCAGTTCTCCGATGTTTCTTCGTAGTCTTGTCGAAAAAGAAGAAAAAGATTTTAGCCGCTTTCATTTCCGTTGTGCTGTGGCATTCCGGAAATTCAAACCGTTAGAAGAAAAGGCGGAATATTTTCCCGTTTCTTCCGATCCAGGCTGTAGATGTGGACGTCAATGTCGCGGAATGAAGCGAAATCCATGAAGGCAATTACTAAGTACATTTGCATCAACTGATTCGTAAATTGATCCTTACTGACTCGTCTTCGTCAGCGAAAATTCTTATGCTGGAAATTCTTTGAAATAGCTGTACGTATTTCTTACAAGTGGTGTCAGATTATGAAATTGTATCTTGTAATTGGAACTAAACGATTTCGCATTCATTGGTGCAACATCCGCGGTTTCTTGCATTAAAATTCATTTTGTAGTTGGTTTCCTTTAACTGTAGTACATTCGGAATGGTACTAACTTAATTGTGGTAGTGAGATAATGAACCACTGGATTCTCTTATAGTAGCTGCTTTAAGGCGCACAATGCTGCTTTTAAGAACCGAGCCCCCCCCCCCCCCCATCTATTTATCTACTGTTCGTTTCAGTATTCTGAGATGGCTACTTTTCGACAATCCTATCTTATTAAGAGGTGACACGCGGAAAGATGTACCAATTTCCGGAAGTTACTTTAGTGTTAAATGTAAACATCTCTTTTTGTCCTTCCTCTCACCCCTATTTTGCCGAATTAAACCCACCCTAATGCATGCGCAAAAGCGCGTTGTGTTTTATAATCCGTTGGCAAACAATGCAAAGGTATGTTTATTATATTAGTTGCAGAATGTAATAAAAATACTTGTCAATATAACTTGATGGTGAGAGTCGTTAGTATTGATGAAATTTTAAGATCATTCTTGTTTATGTCATTCTAGTCATTTAATTGATGTTATGAAAAAGTCGATGGGAAATCAAAATAATAATCCGTTTTAATAAATGAAATAAAACAAAATGGGACCTGATGAGAATTATGAATGGCATTTCTTTGGTATCCTGATTTATGAAAATCAGTATTTATACTGTCTTAGTTGTAAAGTTATTGTTTAAATGTTTGAGTGCAAATTTTGAAGGGATATGTCGCTCTTTCTTTATTTCAGTTTGATCCCGATTTTAAGGACAAATTACATTTTATGCTTTTCTCTCCGCATGTTTGCTATCTTTCATATCCTATTATATATGCTTCTGTCTTACCCTGCATTAGTTAGATGGCGCTGCTAGTCTGAAAAATTTCTTTTATTAGGAATTCAAATCGTAATGTTTCAGGTTGTTACATAAATAAATGTTACCATTATATTAATCTGCTGCAGTCGTTATTATTTTTTCCCCTTGCCTTTTGTAAAATGTTTTATGAGGTCAATTTTTGTGCTTTAAAATTTCTTAAACAATTATTTAAGAATAATTTATACTATTATGTTCTTATTTCTAATAAAATTTTAAAATTTATTTTCCCGGTTCTTTAAATTATGTATTTAAGTTCGCACCAATTGAATTCTAATTTTCTTGGCAAACTATAAAGATCGTTTTGTTGTTGCAAGGACTGGAGTTTTTCTGTTGATTTGCATTTAAAAATTAGGCTAACACAAACTCAGAAGTACGAATGAGATAAGACTTTATTTGTGAGATAGTGGTGGTGGAGGATATTGAAGACTCGTTGCTTAAAAGTATATATTTCAATTGTTCTAAAAGCTTTTCGTATAAGAACCGAAACGTTCGATCAGTGTCGCTATTTTTGCATTCTGCACTGCCGCTCTTCTCGTTTATTGCAAGGATGGAAGAAGAGTGTTCGAAAAATGAAAGAAAAAAATGTTATTAAAAAGGATAAAAGAAATATTTGACGGTGCCCTACTTCTATGGACGAATCGTCAAGACGTCAGCCGCTGCCGAGTCCATTTGATATCGATTTGTGGCTTGCATGTGGCGCTATTTTTCTTTCTTTCCTTCCTTTTTTTCCTTTTCGGGTGGGGGTGGTCTACGGGCAGAAAGGTGGGCACATAAAAAAAAATGTTTCGGCCAAGGTTATTTGAAGAAAAAATAATTTGGAAGCTAAATGATCATTAACTGAGAATAGTCATTATGCGAAGAGTAATGCTGATGAATATGATATAGCATTGGCGTGATTCTTCTGTGACTTAGTTAAATTTTTGAAGGTTATTGTGTAGTGTATTTCATATAGTATTATTTGAATATGCCGTTAAATGCTTTTCACATTGTGAGATTTTAAATTTTAATGCCATTTTTCATGGGCTGTAAAACTTAGACGACCCGTATGGTTTATCGCTGTGAAATAAGTATTTAAATTAATCGGTGGAAAGAAATTGTTTCGAAATATTTGTTAAAAGTATTTAATAAACTGTAACTTAGAAAATTAATAATGATTTCGTGTTTATGGGATTTAGAAGAAAAGAGATTTTAAACTGGTGCAAGTATGGTCTTCCCCATCTGAATATGTTTCGTAACGACAAAAGTAATTTAAAGGAATCATGGTAATTTCAGAATATGTTGAAGCCAACTTCTAAGCAGTTGTGAACTCCATAAATGAACCAACTGTCTGTATTCTTTATCCCAGACATTATCTTTATGGTTTTTGCCGTTTGCTCTTATTAATTATAATCAATTCAAAATATGGTAAAAATAATCTTGTTGAGGCACCTTTTTACAATCTCATTCCCTGAATATCAAACAATAATATGTGTTACTTTTGTTATTAAGATTTATAATACTTGGCCATCTCTATTCTAAAAGCTAAATATACTGTTATGAAGGCCCAAATGAAATAAAATAATATTATTTCACTCCTGCTTACTAATTTAACTATTCTCCTCCTCCCTCTTCCAGTAATATATATGAAATCTATTATGAATGATTGTATTATGTTACATTTTTTTGTTACTTTCATTGATCATTTTCCAATAAATATTTACAGTTTTAACAAGAAAGAGATGATTATACTCATTAATTTTTTTTTAAATTATGATATTTCATTACTGGATTAGTTATTTTCTGTTGAGTTTATGCATTTTATATAAACAGTTGAATGCCCGTTTGTTTGAACCTTATACAATTTCACATTCTTTTACAGAATCGAACAAAATTTTGTTTACATGTTCTTTCCACCAAGTTGCTTTAATTTCATGAAAAGTGCTTGAGTTTGGGGGGAAAAATAGGGTCCTTAAAAGTGCTCAATTTTCTCCTGAAATGACAAAGAAAACATTTTTTATTTTATTGGATGCTGAATATGATAAATCGACAGTATGGCCATAAAACTTTGCTTATTAGGTATATTAAGAAGAGATTATAGGATTTATCAAGAAATAACCGATGAAATAGTAGAATTCTAAGAAGGAATCTTGGGTGAAATAGATCCAGAAATGTCAACAGATGTTAAGATATCCCTTAGTGACCGT
Organism: Argiope aurantia; assembly: GCA_026543865.1. Taxonomy (NCBI): domain Eukaryota; kingdom Metazoa; phylum Arthropoda; class Arachnida; order Araneae; family Araneidae; genus Argiope; species Argiope aurantia. Next base: position 1,432,076 of record JAPMOR010085630.1, on the reverse strand, counting down.
TTTTTCTATTCCCTCTTTTTTTTTCAACGATAAGTATCGCCATATGTTTACTAGATTAATACTAGAATAGCGAACTTGACCGTGCCAAATTTATTATTACTCAAAACACCTTCTTAATTGTTTGTGTTTTTAATTGAGAAGAATTTGTTTTATTATGTTCGGTAAGTGTATGTTTATGTCTATTAAAAAAGATTACGCAGATTGGTTCCTACCGATTGAAAATATGAAGTCAGATGGCTTTGTTGTACAAAAGAATCGAGCATGGAACAAGTTCTAAAAACACATTTGAACGGCATTTGTGACATTAACTGCTGTTATTTTAATGACATTGAAACTTTTATAGAACATTACACATTTTCGATCATCGTTTTCATTAATATATCGAAACTTCTGAAACAGGTTAATAATATTTTGAAAATGGGACGATATGCAAAATTGCAAAGCGATTAATCAGGAAACAGTTTTTCTTATTTTCGCTCCTTTATTTATTTATTTATTTTTGTTCCTAAATACTCACATTTTTTTATGCGATTGATGGACACCAAATCATTCTAATCCTGGATGCGTAGATATGTTGAGATGAACCTTGCTTTTATGACAATAAAGTTAAAAAGCAAAAAAAGGTTTTTTTGAACGTGCCTCTTGATATCGTTAGATAATTGTTAATGAAGTCCAAAATGTGCTGCATTTTTTAAAATATCTGTTTTCTGAAATTTTTCTTTCAGTTTTTAGTGATTGGATAGTACATTAGTAGAATTTCGTAGTGATTCAGTCTTCATGCTGCTACTGTTTCAGCAATGATCTGCAGTTGGAAATCTGCTTTAGAAATCCGATTAGCCGGAACCCATTGATCTGTATCGGCGTCCCGAACCTCTGATAAACTTAATCGGGCGGCTCTTCCTCGGGTTTTATCTGAAGCGACTTAACGGATCCTTTGTTTGGACTACCTCGCCCTGTATCATTTTGTGGGAAGAAAATCAATATACCATTTTGAAGCTTTGTTTTCCTTACCTGCAGGCTATAGCCGCCGTGTCAGCTGCCGACATTGATTTATTTGATAGCACGGCACGAACGGATATATTTATATATTTCTTTTGCTTCCCGAAATTTGTTTACGGTCTGCCTTTTGTGCTAAATTCTCGGATTGGAAAAGGGGGATTTTTTTTTTTAAATTCATGAGTCTTGAGAAAAGAGGAGGGGGGGGGGTAAAAAAGACAAATGAATGCATAGTTTTGTAAATGAAGTTCCGTCATTTTCAAAAGAGGATGAAGCATATATACATATATAAACTTTTCAGCCCCCTCCCTCTTCGATTATGGGTGCTTGTTATTCTTAAATCTCAGGCGCAGCAGCATTGAAGCTGTTCCGCTGTATTGATTGTCGTCTTAACATTTCGTAGAATTTTATTTATAAAAAAAAATTGATCGCTAAAAACTTTCCAAGTTTAAATTTGTCCGTTTTCTTCTTTCAAGTTCCTTATGATGACGGATATAATTTATTAATGTGTATGAAATTTCACATGATATCTTACGACATTTTTTTAAAACATGTTATTTGATGGTATAAAGTGCCTGCTGTGTTTTTTCATTTTGAAATTCCTTAAACGTTTTCAAAACTTTGCAAAATTTAAACATTTAAATGTACATTAATGCTCTACATCGATTCTTTTTGTCATTGTTATATAGAACTTTAAAAAGATAAATTTCTAAAGAAGTAATTTTATGCCATCGTTAATCAATAGATTCTCAAATAATTCAATGAGTCATGAAAGCACAGGACTTTTACCACCAAGGAAAAGGAACTGCTTAATTGAAAAGACAGTTCTAAGGTTTTTTTAAAAAAATTTTATTGGTTAAATAAGGTTTTTAAATTTTCTAAAACAAGCTTTTTTATATCTATACAAATCTGTTATCTTATGTTGATTATTTGTTTATGTTAACTCTTGATACAAAAAGGATGTTCACTATTTTCAATTCCTGTAGTCCCCCCCCCCGTTTTCACCTTTGGTTCTTTCTTAAATCAGCCTATATATACTAATTTGTTGTAAGATATATTCTCTATTAATCTGCTCCTTCTCTAGAAGAAACACTACAATATCTCTTCATGAAAAAATAGATGATTGGAGCTGTGAAAATTAATAATGAAGGATATATCATATAAAGAACAATTTCTTGAGGCAGATTAATTTCTTTTCATGTGTTAAACTTTATGTATGTATCACGTGTACACTTATATAGAATTATTATCCGAAACATTTTTTCATATAAATTTATTCACTTTATTGTTCAAATAATCATATACTTATTTTACTTCTCAGCGTTTTTGTTGACACTATTCATTATTTTATGAAGTTCGACTTTTTTTTGTTCAAAGCCTATGTAATGCCTGTCGAATATGTATTTTCTGTAACATTGGAGAGAAAAAAAAAATGCTTCACCGATTGATAATTATTTTCGCTGCCTGCCGCTGAAGTAGATTTTTGCCTGCAGAAATTCTATTACTCGTACCATCGTCGGTAGACCACTCCAAAGTGGAGAAGCGCTTAATGGTCTGCGACCGAATGACCGAAGAAAAACTTCCCTCTTAAAATGCGGCTGCAGAGAGACGATCTTGCGGGCATAACCCTCTCTGTATGAGCAGTTTTTCGCTATCAACGGTCCGATTCCGGGTAATAAATAGCTACTAGATATTGCTACTTGAATCGTGCCATTGATCACGGCCGAGTAATAAAACTGAGCTATGCCTTATAATGGTGTTTCCCTCTTCTCTTCCTTCTACATTCATTCGGATTGGGGAAGCAGGGGCTTTTCTCTGTCCGATGGCGAGGAATAAATTTTAAAGCTTCTCCTCTGCCGGGTTATTATTGGTGTTATGGTGTCACTTTAAACGGTCCATCCAATTCTTGGAAAAAAGCTTCTGGCGCATTAGCTAGCGAGGAGGAAGAATGGTTTCTGCTGCTATTTCTGCTGTGGAGTGCGCAATTTTCTTTGATGCGTATTTTTCGAATAAAAATAATGGAATTTCTACTCCTGTGTCTAAAGAATATTTGATCCAAGTTGAACAATATGGTTTAGTTTTATTAACGTTCCGTTGTAAAACAACACTAGGGGTATTTTGGGACGGGCCTCTTAATTTTGAACCGTGGTCAGATGACGAGGATGACACCTGAGCTTGCACCCCCCCCCCCCCCCCACACCAGCTTGAAGACGTTTTGCCTGACGGATTTAACATGCAACAGACCCCCTTACACGACGGTTCTTCGGTGGAATCGGATCCCGAATCAGGAATCCTACGGCTCAGACCTTACCACCAGGCCACCGCGGCCCCAGGTGAACAATATGGGAAAAGTTTGAAAGTTAAGAACAAATTTTATAGAATAGGTGTGTAAAGCTTGTTTTTTATGATAATTGATTCTTTTGATGATTTACTTGGAAGCAACCAAGTTGCTCTGGTTGCTTGGTTTTTGCATCAGTTTTCTCTGCCTGAGTTGTAGGCAAAGGAGAAAATTGCTCATTAGAAATATATTGTTACTATGTACAAATATTTACTGATAAATTCTAGAATTATGAAAATCATGAAATAATAAAACGTGGCTTGAAGTTTTGCAACTGATTATTAGGTATTTGTAGCTTTGTTTCCTTTTAACCCTTTCGCCATTCTTTCCTGCTCGCGAAAATATCTCCTCAGCAGTCCTTTGTTTTTCGCCACATTAGAACAAACGAAAATAAAAACTCAAACAAGTAAACATTTACAAAGCGTTTTAAACGTTTAAAAGTTTTAATATGTAGAAGAACACTTGAGATGTGTTACGGCCTTCTGCAGAAGTCTCTCTAGAACGCTGTAGATGCGTTATGGACGACGAAGAGTTTAAATGCTAGTAAAAAAAAAAAGTATTTTTAATAGATTTAACAACGATTTTTGTCTTGCTTTTGAAAGTTTTTTTTTTTTTGAATTATACCGATGAATCCGGTTGAATCGCATTACATTATTTTTGTTCTGTTTTAGATATCATCCTCGTTGCAATTTTTTGATACTAAATTTCGCTTTAAAAAATATGATTTTGTGTAGAATGCACTTTTTGCTGTTTTTGCTCGGGTCTTTTTGAAATCATTGTCTTATTTCGATTTGCATCGATTATCCTCATCTTTCCCAGTGAACAAATTTTTCGGGATCAGCTTCTGCACACCATAATTGATAATACTACATTCCCTCGATAATATAGAAAATATCGCAGCATTCTTGGGATGGTTCTTTTCATGAAACTTAATGGAAAATCACTAAGATCAAAGTTTGCTATTTGGGCGATAAGTAATTATCGAAATTAAACAATTTTAAGTTTTGCCATCTTCAGTACGGGCACTTCCTTTATTTACAGCATCTTGCTTTTTGTCCATCGCGCGAAGGCCAAAAGATTTTTCACCATTAATCCTTGGCTTGGCTGAATAGGCGAACAATCTTTTTATTTTTTTCGCCCTCGTGCTACTGTCCCCTTTCATGTAAATTGCCGTCTCATTTTACTCTCTTGCATATTCAAGCGGGGCAATTTTATTGATTGCTTTCGGCGCTGCCTGTTTGTAGAAGGTTACCGTGGTAACGGGTTCACGCCGTGTGCCTGCCTTCACTGATGGGGGTGCTTCCACTGTTTGGATGCCGAAAGGGGGCATGCAGAGAAGGGGAAAAAAGAAAACAAAAAAAATTATTTGGAATCGGACCCCTCCCACTCCTTTTCTCTAGAGCTCCTTTTATGCAGAAGGAATGGCGCCAGATGCGTTGTTGCTGCGGAGGAGGGGGAAAAGTTATTGTTTTCTCGGATAAAAGCAGAAAAGCCCATGTTTCCCCCGCCATCACTTTGTGTGTATGCACTTGTCGCGTGTCATTACCGACGTGTATAAAAATGGCGATTGATTCCGCCGGTGTCCTTTATGAAGAGCGTTAAAAACTCATCTTTTAAAGTGATCCGAATATGTTTGTTCCGCCCTTGTTCTTGGAAGTTTTGACGTTTAGCATGGTCCCTTCCCCCACTCTTTGATTAAAATGGTGCGCTGTTCCGATAACATTCTTCCTTGGCGAACGTATGAAAAGCAAAGCGCTATGAAAATTTACGATTGAATTTGTGTTGTAAAGGACAAGAGATGCTTTAAAAAATACTTTCGTTTTCGATTGTTAATAATGCTATTAATTGAAGAGGGTATATATTCATATGCTTTGCTTTGATTTCTTCATTAGATTTAAGTATCCTATTTTGCAATTTTTTTGACTGCTGGACTAGATTGTTGTAGATTCACCTCTGTTCTTCATTTATCAAAGTTTGATAAATTTCTATGTCGTTAAAGCTGTGGCTGTATTTAAAGTTTTAATTTTTTTCTTATATTAAACTTTTGATAGTTTATTTTCCCATTTGTTGCAAAAAATAAATGAAAAAATAAAGAATAATCAAATATTCATGAAAAAACTTTAAAAAAATTTCATAAAATTTGACACAACATCAAGAACTGCACTCTTGAGAACAGGATGAAATACAGGGATCTTTCAGCTAAAAGTACCAGTAAAATAACATTTTGAAAGCAGTTTTTGACTTTAAATCCGCTTTTTATATGCTGTTATTCATCCGATCTCCAAATCGGTGTCAGTCAGTGTAAAAATTGTTTGCTGGTCAAATCGCCAAATGATATTTTTAGACTTAATGTTACGCCAGAAATATTTATCGCAGAAGAAACTTATTAAATTTAAAATTGTCATTAGAGAGGAAGCGGCCGATTATAAACTGAAACATAACGCAGATTTGAAATCGGTTTCCTTTGCGCGAGGCGAGAACATCTGGAAAATGCGGAACATCCGGCATCGCTTAGGATTATTGCGACCATCCTTAATGAGCGGCCGCACCGGACGGTTTAGTCGCTTTTAGCAAGGAACACAGCCATAATTACATTTCGCAGTCGAGTTAAAACCCTTCGTTAACGGAGCGATGCTCCTCCGTAGAATTACCGGGGTCAGGGAGTTAGTGCGGAACCAAAACAAAAGGTTTTGTTGGGCCTTAATTTCTGGACCCGTTCGCATTTGGTTGGGTCTGCTGGCAATTTGTCTTCCCTGAGATGCTGGGAACTTGGAGAGATGGAGGAACAACCTTACACCACAGCAGGTGGAAAAATTCGCAGCATTTTCATTCGATAAAGATATTGCAGGTTTCTACAATACTGATATTGCAGTTTTCGTTGTTGTATTGTAATTTTTAACCCACTATCCCAGGAGATCAAAGATTGCCCTTTTTCGGATTGTAGGCATTGAAAAAAATACTTGTCTTTTTGAGATTTCATTTTGGTTCCTTACATTCTATTAACTATTTTAGCCGAACTAATCAAATTTAATTTTGAATTATCCACCTTTTTTCCCTAGGCATCTTGTTTTTTAGTATAAGAAAATTCTTAAAACTTAAAGACGAATGAACTCTTGTTGCATAATTATTAGTGAATTGTAATGAAATGGATAAATGGAACGAATCATTAAAAACTGCTTATAAAAGGAGAAAAAAAAATTATTTTTCAAATAATTTAAAAATATTAAAAAAATTGTTTTGAACGCAACTGATACTACTTTAAAATTTTCTCTCAAACTCTTTATTTATCACTTCATTGCATTTCAGTCCATAAAGATTTTAAAAAAATCTTGAATAAATATAATATTGACTAAACTCCTTTTATCTGAATTTTGAATGACTTATTTTTTCAACAGTTAGAAATAGTTCGTTTATTTAATTTTAAAGCCAGATGCTGCCATAGGCGAAATGTAAGAATTTCAAGTATATATAGATAGTAGAGAAACTGATTATAAGTGAGCACGGGAGGAAATATGCTGAAAAACAACTCTTCGCAAAAATAGCCTTTTAAATCGTTGGAAGACACTAGTCAAGATAGATGGCTAAATTTGAACGAACAAATACTTAATTATAACTTAGAAATAAACAAACAAATTGAATTTGGTTTTAGTATGCTCTGCATTTTTCTCTTAATTATATATTTTTAATTTTAAATCGGTAATTGCATGGGAAATATAATAGAATTAAGGAGATTAATAATTGTTTCAATAATTAGAGAAGAAAAGAAATTTCCCTACGCTGATAAAATGTTAATTTTTTTTTTGTTGCGTAGTTGTAGTGTTGATGATTTTTTCAGTAGAGCTTGTCAGAACGTTGGAAAAATTGAATTTATTACAAAATATTCATCTTTTGCATACTGTAAAAATATATGTGCAGTAAATTGCAATGTTCAGTTGTGTTGCCAGAAATTGTTGTAATATAATTGAAGAAAAACTTATAAATCAGAAAAAAAAGCACACTTATAAGTCACTTTTAATGTGAGAAAAAGCTATACTAAAACTTAATTAATAACTTTATCTCTAATTTTGATATGCGTAATGTTAATGCAAGAAATGAATCACGATACACTATTAACATGCAGCTTTTGTTAAGTCAAACTATTTCTGCAACGTTAAATTGAATTTCCTTGAGTTATATTGAAATCTTTCCGTTTCTCCAGGTAGCCGAATCCATTCTTTCCGAATGTGTGGCTCCGGGAAATCCATATTTATTGCATTGCTGGCTAGGGCTACAGCATAGTATTTATTTTCGCACGACGACAGTTTTAAGGCCAGGGAGGGGCCTCATAAATTCCTTCTTATCTCTCCAGAATAGTTGAAATTGGCTCTCCCTGCGCGCATGAATGAATGCTCCGAGCACTCTACCTCCATCTTCGAAATGTTCGCCTCGATCTTCATTATTATTTAATTAAGACGAATGCGCGGTTTCCTCTGGAAACGGCAGATCCATCTGCCTTTTCCTTTTTCCTGGATTACTCTGGTCAGTCCCAGTAGGTTCCTCCTTTTTTTTTCCCTTCCCTTGATCTGCCTCTCTCGGGAAACGTGTGAGGACGGAATTTCCGGAGCAGCGCCGGAAAGGAGACCCAGAAAACAATGATCGCGGGATGTCGTCTCTCGGTTTGGAGTGCGTGTTCTTTTTCTTTTCTTTCTCTTTTTCTTTTTTTGTGTGTGTCGTTACTTTCCCTTACGGTCGTGTTTTCATTTGTCGCTCTTCTTCAGGAACGGGATTTCCTTTTCCACGTCAGATTCTTCCTTTTGTCTGTGGCTTTGATCTCTTTCATTCGCTTGCCTTCGCTTTTTATTTTATTTAGACAAACTTTTCGTTGGTAGAAATGAAAAAAGAAGAAAAGTAATTTTTCTATTTGGAATGAAAGAGTTCGCCTTTGCTGTTTGGATTGAATTTACTTGCATTTGACAGAAATAATAGTTGTAAACGGCAAATGTTTTATTTATGGACTAATGGATGATTTGCTCCAAATGTACTATTTGTTAATTTGGATATTATACTAAAAAGAAATGTTCCTTTTTTGTTGTTGTATTTCGTATGATTGTAAGTATGAAAATTAATACAATATTTGGGTTCATCTTGGAAAGTCGGTGATACCGCGTTAACACACTGTTATTTAATAATAGCTTGTGTTTTTGGATATGTTTTTGAAAATAAGAATAGAAAGAGTTAAACAACTTTACAGCATCTTGATATAGGAATATGATAAACATTAAATTAATAATGCTTTAGATAATAAAATATCGAAAATAAGTAACACGATATTACGACTCGCAACAGAATATAACTTATCTATTAATGTCGATTGAGGTGTGCGACTGTACCAATCTCGCGAATTTTTTCGAGGGATTCTGTTTAGATTATTCATTTTAGGACGAAATGATCGATGATGTCGTTAACGCAAATTGTTTTGATTTTTTTTTATAGTTCTAAGGTATTCAGAAAGCTTCATTCAAAAAGAAAAGGCTTATTTAAATTCAATTTGTAAAAAAAAAAAAAAAAAAAAAAAAAGTTAAAATTTATCTAGTTTAAAAACATGTTCTTAAAAACGTATGGCATTTTTTCAATTATTTCCTTTTTTTAAGCTTTTTCCAATATTGATCTTTGATTTGTTAAAATACTAGTCATTTTTAAGCGAATAAAAATGCTTCAATATAGTATGCATATTTTGTATATAAAAATAGCCTGGCTTTATACTGTTTTCAGTGTAACAAATAACTACCGTTGACGGAGCCAGGAATTCGATTTCTTCTCCGAATGCGTTTCCGATCCATTGTTTGCCATTCATTTACGTCCGCTGATTCATGTTGTGTAATTCCATATTGATTGTTGGCCGGATCGCGAATTAGCTATTTTGTAGCTTCTCGGGTCCGTTGTGCATGCGCGAGGGCTACACAGCGACTGCGCCAGCGCCCCCGCTTCTTCGCCCCCTTGCACTATCCACGGACGGCAGCTCTGCTTCACCCGAAGAAGTCTCCGCCGCCCTGGCTGTTCTGTGCGTGCCCTACACTCGTGGCGGAAGTTCCATGTTGATTGAACCGTACGCGACGGCCGTCCGACCGCATCCGCAGCTGGTGTCCGGCGCCGCCCTGTGTCCGGATCCGGCCTCTTCCGCCGATGCCCTCGCCTTGTTCACGCCCTGGAATCCATCTGCGACTCTTGGGGCGGCGGCTGCCGGTAACCCGTATGCAGCTGCCGTACCCGTCGCCGTGCCCCAACAGCAGCAGCAGCAACAGACAACGGCGCTGTTTCGACACGCGGCCGCCACGCCGATCCAGGCCTCCTTGCGGACCGCCGCCCTCCTTCAGCAGCAGCAGTTGCTCATGAAGTTGGATTTGACGCATTGTCAAACGCCCATAGTAAGTACCAACATCCTTCCCACCTACATAGAAAGAAAGCACCGGATCGGTTTCGTTGCTGAAGATCTTAAGGATTGGGAATGAGAATGGGATGACCTTAGAACGTCATCGAATAAACCGATCCGACGCTTATCTGTTACTAACGACGAAGCTGGATCGTATATGTGTATTGCATCATGTATATGAGGATTACCAATATTGTTATCTGAATGATCCTCGAAAGTTATTCTTTTGTACGATGTACTATAGCAAAATTTACGATCGACGTAGAAGCTTGACAGAGTAGAGCGTAAGTTCTTTGAAGATAGTGTTCAAAACTTCTGTATATCTTAAAGAAACTAGCTGTGTTGTTGATATTTGATTTGGATTTATATTTCTGCCTGCAGGAATAGTTTTTTTTCTTTCATTTTTGTTCTTTGATCAATACAATTCGATTTGAATTGCTTTCAGACAGATGGTAATCATCAGATCTTGATAAAATTGCAATGCAACGATATAATACAGGAAACCGCTTGATAATCATGAAGGCATATATGTTTGTTGAACACTTGATCAAATATCCTATTCCATTACTGAAACATAAATTCATCTTCTTACACTGTATTCATATTCGATGAAACTAAGACGCTTCAAAAGTGTATCGTTAGATATGAAGCGTTAAAATAAATATTGGTTTGAAAATTCTCGGATCTTTTTTTGTTCGTTTGTTATTCAAATCTAATATTGGACATTTCATCTGGATTTTCACCTTGAACCTACTTGGATCACCATGCCTGACCATTTGACAGCTTTTTATGTAATTGAGCTATAAAGAAAACGAAATCCATAACCAGCCCTGATCACAATTCGCCTTTATTTTCATGCTGTAATTCTTTTAATTGAATCAAAAGATAAAATTTGCAGTTCATTTCACAATAGGTATTTTATGCTGCAAAAGCTATTTTGTTCATCCATTTTTCTTTTCTATCCTTATTTTGCTCGGGGCTCCGTTATCGACGTCTCTTTTTAGTCGGCTGACTGATAGTCCGGGACGAATTTTCCAGCGAGTAATCAACGATCCGGAGACATTACCGTTGATTTGATGGATGGCGGCATGATCGATGGGCTGCCGGACGGCCTCTGGCATCGATTATCGACACTGATATTCGGAACAAGGCTTCTCTTTTGGAATTTCAGTAGGAAATCCATTCTTTTTAGCTCGTTTCTGAGAACAAGGAGATGCTCTTCAAAAATACCTTTTGGATATTTTAAATTAATCCATAAATGTAATGACCTTATGTTAATCCCTTGATAGAACTATCTTTTGCTTTGTTATGTGGCACTTGAAATCTATTTCATTTCATGCAAGAGCCTGTAAAACTCGTGATGGTTCTTTTAAGAATCGCAATCGCATTCCTTTTCAAACTTGAATAACGTTGCTTTATCCAATTAATTTATTACAGTTTTTGTATTGTTGGAATGCATGTATATATTGGGCTGGAAATGAATTAATATTAAAATTGTTTATTTTATTATCAATTAAGGATGGAAATATGTTCGTTGCTAAAAATACTTTATTTGAAGTGTCTCATAAATAAATGTTATCTAGTTCGGGGAACCTTACTGGGTATAATATTTATTTTGCCTGAAATAAAGTGCGAGAGATAACAAAATTTCTGAATTGGAATGGATATTGTATTTGCCATCAGTATTCTTTCGATGGGGGAAAAAATGCATTGAACTGATAATTTAAAGGCAGAAAAATAACTTCGCACATCTTACAATAGGTGTTCTTAATTGTCACCACACATGAATCATCTAAGTGTCTTCTGCATTTACATATATATAATAGTCAATGGTATAATAGGTGTTAAACAATGATAAACTTTATAAATTGGATTAAATATAATTATTTGGGATTTCAATTAAATGTTTTAAATATATAGATATAAGTGATTGAAGTTAATTTTTACTTTTTATTATGGAATCTGACAAATGGGAAAATTTTTTGTCGGTTTCAGAGTTCAAGTGTGCAGTTCTACTTGAAGTTAGGACCTATAGTATAAAAGAAATATAGTATATAAAATGTTTAAGCTTCATTTTTGCTTTCATTTATAGATATCAAATTTTGGTTTTATGGAACAAATTAAAACTTAATTTTCATAAATATATAAAATACTGTGCATAGAACATTGCATTTTATTCCATGAAGATCTATCTACGGAATACGATTTTTGCTTGAAAATTCTTCTTTTCAATTGCAGAACAATATTTATCTGTAAAGAAACCGTTAGTTTTAGTAATTATGAAAATAGGTGTTAACATCTAAAATCAGCGACTTTTGACAGCTTATCTGGCGTTTTTAAAATGACGATTTCGTATTACTTTGCGTAATATTTTGACATTACATTGGTAAAAAATTTTAGTTTCAAAACTTAAATTTGCATAACAAATCTATTTTCCGAATTATACGAAATCGCAACTTTTAATTCTAAATTTTTTGTCAATAGATTAAATTAGAGATGTTCATTGTATTCTTTCGCATTTCGAGAAAACCCGTACAGATACAACTAATTTGCATTCAATTATTTTTTAACACTTTCAATACTTAATTTTTTTGGTGTTGGCATCTTTATTATATTCAAATAAAAATATTAGAAAAATATTTTATAGATATACTTAACAATGTTCATTAATTTTCATTGGCAATTGCATACTAAATTTGCCTAGTTAGTGATAGTAAATCTTCGATTTTATCTAATTCTTACAGTTTCTGATCGATTAACATTATTTTATCAATAGCTTATTAGTATTTAATAGTCTTATTAAAAATGTTTTCAAGTTTTTAAACATTATGACTCGCTTTTTAGAACTTGATCAATAGCTACTCATTTCATCCTTGGCACATTAAATTTTTCCCGAAACAAATAGCACATGCTTTTACCTAAATAGGTTATATGAGTTAAAAAGGATCTTTATATTGGCCGGATGGATGTTTAAAGCCTACTTCACATTTTTGCAAATTGCTAAATTTTAGACTGCACATTTTTGTGTAATTTTTTTTATGTAAAATACATATATAATCAAGATTGTGGGCTACTCGCGAACCACAGTTTGGAAACCTTCGGTCTACAGAATTACTCAAAAATTGTTTTTTAATGAATTATTTATTCGTAAATAAAATAGTACTCTAAGTTTGGGTGAATCATCCTCTTAGTTCTTCAGAGAAATAATTATTCGTAAAAATAAAAGAAAAATTAGAAAAAGAATAAAAATAATTGGAATAATTTACGAAAAGAGTAGCGACTATTGAGAACGAGATCATTTAGTCGTTTCAGTTAATTGAATAATTATTCACTGGTAATTGTTTCTATTATAAGTCATTGTAAGAGCTGATTAAATATGCATTCATACATCATTATCATTAGTATGTAAATTTATGGCACTGGATGGGAGTATGGCCTCCACTGTAGTGCTGTTTTAAATTATTTATGCTTGTTTTCTAGATAATCCTTTCATTTACCCCAATTAATGCAAGTCCCCATTATAGTATCTCTCGCGTGTCTTTTACCAGTTAGTTTAATTGAAGTTTTCCCCATATAATGGCTTCAATGACGGCTTATTATAGGATATTGAATTATAATGAGGTTTTTAGTGCGCTCAAAACTTTCCATTTTAGTCGCTTGCTTATCTGTTCTTAGATAATTGTGTTGAAATCGATTCTTCTAATTGAATTTTTAGTGCTTTTTCTGCAAATTCTTAATCTTCAGAGATAGATCCAAACAAGGAATGTAATATATAATATCTTAATTTAATTTATGTATTAATAAATTTCATATTTTTATCTTTAATTAGTCCATGTTACTTTATTCTAAAATCTTCTCTTTTTTCTTGATCCAAATCCTTTTCATTTAGTTCTGACACGCGCCGTAAAAAATGGCTGATTCTAGAATTCCTACACTCCGACCGAAAGGATAAAAATCCTTGACTCTTGAGCTTTCCTTAAGATTCCCTTTCCTAAATCGACACGTGCTAAAGAAATCCCTATTGCTTTTCCCTTGTAAGAGTTATGCCCTCCGTGGTGAAATATTTTTTTTAATTCCAAAAGTGCCATCTTTTTGACAACGTAATTGCCAAAATTATGCTAAATATTTATAATTTTGCATTATCTTGATTAGAATTTCAATTTTGCTGAATCTTTCGGTTATGTGAAAAGTAAAGAGTCTTAGTAAATATCTTTTCAAATTGCTCGTCAATGTGCTCTTTAAGAAGTGAACGTTATTGCTGAGGACCTTATTAGGAAGAAAATTTTAATTCAAAAATACTTCGAAGGTATTTTGAAAAAATTAGGGGCTTTAAGTAACAACGAATGAATATCTGTGTGTTAATTTAGCATTCTGATTTCAAGAAGTCGTTCCTAATTTTGTTTAATATATGCATCTTATTTAATTTATAATGGTAACTCAACCTTTATTAATGGCTAAATTTAGAAGTAGTTCAATCCACTCAAATTTCTATGAAAATTTTCAGTGAGCAGAAACTGTTGCTTTCTACCTAAATCCGAATGGATGAGTGAATAAAATAGAACAGAATAAAAATTCCTGAAAGTTAACAAAAGCGATAAATTTTCAGTTTTCTCTTTCTTATGTCTTGATTAAATCTCATAACATTATTGGCACGAAAAAGTAGTGGGCATCTCCTCATAAGGCATTCATTTTGTCTTGCCAGAAAGAAATAACTTTGTTAACGGGGGAGAGAGTTAATACTCAGCGCAGAATATCTTCGAAAGCTATCAATTTTCGTAACTTCTGAAGAAATAAACATAATTGCATAGATAACATGTTTTTAAGAAAAACAACTAATTGAATTAACACGTTAAAAGCTTGATCAAAACAGATGAATAATCAATAATATAATCTTCCTTTAAAAAAAAATTTGGAAGTGTGAAGAATTTGTAAACTTTTGGGCTATTGTCCCAGACATCTGACAACGGTTCGAAATTCCAGTCTGTTTTAAAGTAAATCTTCTCCCTTGAATCGTTCTCAAGTTTCCTTTTTGAGTCTAGAGGTCTTAAATTTTAAATACATTTTAATAAATCTTTCGTTCTTTTATTTTCGAGGGTTTTGTTGGGGGATATAAGGATGCTATGTCGCACATACATAATGATGACTAGCAGGCTTATTTATTAATTTCTGTATGTGAAGATTTTTCACAAGCGTTTCTACCATAGAATTTGGAAAAGGAGAATTTAATTAGTACATTTAAAAAAAATGTTTGGTCACTATTTAATTGATGAGTGAAATGCGCCTTTAAGCTTTTTGATTTAAAATTCATTTTTGGTTATTAAGTTAGGGTGTTAGTAATTTAGTATGGCGCTTTTGATGTAAGGCATTATTTTTAGAATCAGAATATAGAAATAAAATATTTAGCACATTGTAGTAACTAAAAATAAATGACCATCTCTAATTTTTCAAAAAAGTGGTGATCCATTTGATTTTTTCATCTTTTGATAGCACGAAAATGTTTCAAAACCAGCCTCCATAGGGTTGATTTTGAAATGTTTTCGTATATCCTGGTAGAAGAAAAGATCTAATAAATTTCCAATCCTAGAAAAAAACTTTTTTTAAATGGAGATGATGTTTAGAATAACACAATAAAATCATTTATTTCGCGTTACTAACCAGCCTCCATAGGGTCGATTTTGAAATGTTTTCGCATATCCTAGTGGTAGGAAAGATCAAATAAATTTCCAGTCCTAGAGAAACACATTTAAATAGAGATGATAATTTTTAGAGTAACACATAATATTAACTGAAAATTGTTAGCTCCGAGTTTTCAATATTCATAAAATGTGTAAACTGATGAGTTACATTTTCTCAATGATATACTGCATTTCATTTGCGTATTTTTTTGTCTTAAGATTGCGATCTTTGCCTTTTATTAAAAGGTTGATATTTAAAATTTATGAACGCCAATTATAAATTTCATCTTATTCGTTCGATCTTTTACCTGCTGGAATAGCAACTATTCCTGAAATTTCGATGCATACGTATGTGATGTGCTAAATTGTAGAGAACATTCACATACAAGAAAATTTTCATCCTTATCCTTTTCACTTTGATGACCCATTTCCCAAATTTTGGTACTCTTCCCACTGTAGGGTGGATAAATGTTTTCATGATGCGCTTTAAAGAATTCCGAAAGTTATTAAAATAAGTGGAACAATCGAAAGACGTATCTCGGAGTAAGATTTATATAGATATTATCAGTCAGTTTTAGAAATGATTCTTGCTTTTCTAAGTAATGTATCAGAAAAGTCGAGATTTTTTTTTATTGCATGCATGGTAACAGGAAAACGTGACTTTATGATGGGATATGATAATAGGAAATTTCCGCTATTTTTGATGCTACAAATATATCTACAAAACATTTACAGTATCAAAAATACTGGAAGCTTTATTCTAAATATTTTATTCAACTACTGTTCAACAACTTAGTTATATTTTCGTACATGCATACTATTTAAGAATGAGAAACTGCGAGAGCATGCATTCTTATTGGAGTTTAAAACGGTCAGATCTCTTTAAGTACTGATAAAGTAAATTTTTTGTATCGCATACAACTTTTCGCATGTTTACTACTTTTTGGAATACAGTGATTTACCAATTCCTGTTTTGAATATTCCTTTTCTGTAAATAAGTTTTCATTTGTACAGCATTTAATATATATTAATTTCCATGACTCGTTTCTTGAAAAGTAAAATCTTCTCTGTTTGAATGTTGGTTAGTATTATTGATTCAATAGGTGCCAATTAGTGTAATTGTATGTTGGCTAGTTGTTTTTATTTTCAAAAATTTATCTTAATTTCGGAATTCTGATTATATTCGAAATTCAAATTCTATGAATTTGTGAATTCTAGTGATATCTGTTCAACTCTCCAATACATTCCCTGTAGACCATTCGATTTTTTTTTTTTTTTTTTTTTTTTTACTTAAGAAAATGTTAAATGATAAAGAAGTAGGCAAAGTTTCATTGGCGCTTACATTATTATTTCCTATGCTATAACAAAGAAAGGAGATTTCTCATCATTATTTGAAGCATATTCATGAAAGTATATTTCTAGTGCTGTTCTCATTTCCTGATGTTAGATGTCAGGTTGTTTAAAATGACATTATCGCGTAATTTATTTCATATTTTATATATGAGAAACGTAATTTATACGTAATTTATTTCATAAATATATATGAGAATTTATTTCGTATTTTAGATGAATCAGTATGCTGAGAAACTCATTAAACGATCGTATCTCATTGCAAAAGCGATATGCATTAGTATTAAGTTTCTCTGGACTTGATAATATTCAATATGTGTTCTAATAATAACAAGCACCAAGATTGTCATGCAATTGTTAAAGAAAATCTTTATGTATATATCTAAAATAACTTATTTTTAAAACTGCCTTCTCAAATGGAATGAGTGTTCAAAATATATATAAGAAACTTTGATAAATTAATTTAAAATTATTGATATAAAAGTCAGTAAATGCGATTTTGTGAAGTTGGTATTATAATAACGGCTGGTTTTTCTAGTCGTATTTTTATGGGTGAGGAAACTTTACATGTTAACACTGATATAACATTTAACAAAGTGTCAGTCTGACAATTGTTAAAATAATATTTGCCTTAAAATTTACTTCGAGATTGCGATGTTCTTATACGTATTATGGTGTTTCATAATATAAAAAATAGTATTGCAGTTTGACAATTGTTAAAATAATATTTGCCTTAAAATTTACTTCGAGATTTCGATGTTCTTATACGTATTATGGTGTTTCATCATATAAAAAATAGTATTGAGCTAACATATTTCATTTGAAAATGTTGCATTGAAACTGATATCTTAGATTTCAATTTTGAATTGGAACGAATTGGGAAAGAAATAGCACTACGTTTTTTTTTTTTTTTGTATGAACTGTCCGTATTATTTTGTGTGTTGAAACGAACATATGCAAATATATTTTTTAGACTTTAAAGTAACTAAATATTGCTCAGTGTCGGCAACAGGTATTAATGTAGTATTCAACAGGTATTAATGTAGCGTTTTTCTTTGAATAAAGTATCTATGGGGATGATAGTTATTGAACTACTTAAGTACTGTAACGCATTTTATTCAGAGCAGTGATTGTATGACTTTCGTTTTTTCTTTCAAGTATTCAGATTTTAGTTATAAGATTTATGAAAAAATTCTTGTGCGTTTTTTTAAACGTTTCACTTTAAAAAAAATGAATTCTCTTTGATTTCGAACTAGCGTTTTAAGTCTCAGTGAGAAAAATGATGTATTGATTGCAAACTTTAAAATTATTTCTTAAAATTTAATACTTTAAAAAAACTGTTATTGTAGGGATTTGCTTATCATTTTGTAGTTTTATCGCTTAAATTGTATTTGTTTTATTGTAAGGCAGTAAAGTAAGCGAGTGAATCGGTTAAGTGATGGGTAAGGCTGTTAATGGATGTGTAACATCTTCATAATTGCACTTTAAATTACATTGGTAATTTATAAAAGAAAAAAAAATAACAATAGTAGACATTTCGTTAAATCAAGTTGAGGAAGAAAGAAATCTAAACATTTGTAGCGTAGTTTCCTATATTCTTAAAAGTGTAGTTCATCAAAGTTTAACATAATAAAGATGTCTTCATTTAAATATCAAATAAACTATTAAAAATATATGGACCATTATTCATTTATTAAACCTATCTTAAAAGAATTATTGAAAGCCATTTACGGTTTGTATATGAAAATGTAATGCGGAAATGGCCATTATGATGAATAATCTTTTGAAGTTTTGTTTAGTCTGCTATTCCATGTCTGGCGAGTATTATAGGCGATACTATCTTGACTTTTATTTGGAATTCACTATTCACTCGGATAGTTTAATTTGGCAGAAAATTTGAAATTCGATTTGCCTTCGCATTCTACTAGTTCCTTTAAGTTAACTCTTTGACTGATTGAAGTACATTCAAGGGTGTCGTAGTTTTAAAGTAGTTGGGTTAATTTCCATAATGAAAAAAAACGTATCCACATTTCTCATACGTCATACTATGGCACTTTTGACGTCACGCATGAAACATTTAAATTTGAGTAATCTGGAATCGGTTGGTAGTGTTAAAATTTTACATTATTTATTTAATTGTGCACGGATGGAGATCTAAGTGAGAATAAATCTACTTTTGTCAAAAATGACAGGTACTATATCAAACATTAACTACCTTTCAATTAAAAAATTTGGTATATACACTTGTCTGTTAATTTTCACCATAACTGGCTAGGTTAGGATGTCATCAATATTTGCATGAAACTAAAACTACTTTGAAACATAACATTTATGAAGCGAAATAAGCTTTTCTTGTTTTGAAGATTTATTCGTCTTTTATATATAATATATAATATTGCTTATAGCAAGATTATTGATTACAAAATTACCGCTATTATGCTTGATGTATCACGATGTTTATGATGTAAAAATGTTTAAGAATTACTATTATATATATATAATATAATTCATTCGTATTTAGTCAAATAAAATTAATGGCTTAATATAGCTACATTCATTAATTGATTTTTTTTATTCAAATTCTATATTTTTAATAAAATTATAGTTTCTGTGTAATCGTGAAATTTTTCAAAGCGTTTGATTTTTTTTAGGATGCAATTAAAAATTAATTTCTTAGCCCATTCGTCGATTTATGTGTTTTGCTTAGAAAATTCTGTCTTGATAAAAATTTTAAAAAATCTTATCAATGATTTATGTGTGATTCCTTCACAATCTCCACATTCTTTATTGAATTTATCTCAAAGGTACTGAATTTTATAGAATAACTCTTCCAATATTTTATCCTAATGATATTGAAAGAAATTGGATTATAAGAAAAATCCTATTTATATATAATCTCATTGTTCTGTAACAAATATTCTGGAACTTCTTGTTTGAACATTTTTTTGTTTGTAGATGTTTCAGTGTATTACTTTGCTGCTTTCAAAATTACTTGATAACTTATCTATTTTGTCGTATGCTGTCTATTTTGTTTCGGGGAAAGGGTAATTCAGCATTCGTAATCTGTTTATCTTACTTCTATCTTGATATCATTTTCTATTGTGACGATTCCTTTTTCCTTTGTATTCGTATGCCCAACTAAAATGAAAGTAAAACCAGATCACTTTTTTTTTTTTAGATTCTATTAATTTTTTTATAGTATTCCCTGGTACAAGACAAGATTAGATTTCCTTTTATTATTTTGATTTTACATTTTATTATAACTGATAGTTGTGGAAAGGCTATTTTCTTTGATTGTTATTTTGTTTTTTACAGAATGCACCTTTTTAAATTTTGCGAATATTTGTTTATTTGCAAGCATTTTTGAGAGGCAGTAGATATTTTTCACTTTGTATTCTACTACTGTAAGTTCCTTTCTAAATCGAGAAATCTTCATTTATAGGGATGCATTGCTGGAAAATCCATCCATTGCATTAGAATTGATCAGTACTGCAGTGAGTAACTGTAAGAAGTCGCAATTCGATTCTTTCGACCCCTTTCAAGCCCAGGCAGAGGAATTTTTTGAGTAGTCCTATCGATCTTTTTCATAGGGGGAAAAAAAAATCCCAGGAAGTTGAGGAGACACTGGCGCCTGCGCACACTTTCTGACCGAGAAAAAACCACAAACCGGGTTTGTCATCGGGGCAGACGGTTTTGACGGCGAGAATTTGTTTCCGTCCCTCTCGAACGAAAGGGAAATTTCATCCTTCTTGGGAGATGTTTTATTTCATCCGTTTGCACATTCTTCCTGCATTGTCAGGATAACATTTTTTTTTATGCTGTTAGACTGGAAAAGAGAAATTGAGATTTTGAATGCTTTTTTCCACTTCAGTTATTCAGTTTTTATTTCTCTCCGTACTTTGTTTTGAATTTTAATGCCATTTATGATTTTGGCCGTTTAAATTACGAGAATTAATTATTTTATAAACTTGCAAGTCTACAATATCTTTTTTTTTTGACTCTGCAGTTTGCAGTAGTAGGGGTGGGGAGAGAAATAAAATAAATTGTTGCGTTAATATTATCTATTTTTTGGCATTGATTACTGCAGAAGATATTTTAATTTGCCAGGTATTAATTCAATCCAGAATCACTCTCTTGCTCTTCTTGTTTTTACTAAGAGGGAGAGAGAGAGAGAGAAAGAGCATTACATTCTTTTTTAAGTCAAAGCTAACATCACGCTTTTGTTGTACTCCTGGTTTTTGTTAATTATACTTCAAACCGGCGATTTCTTTACGCCATATGCACATAAAAGGGGAAAATGGCAATTATTGGTGTTTTCTTGCTTCAACTGCTATTTTATTTGAAACATGATAGATGGTGTAATTAGATTTTTTCCCTTCATTTTTTTTATTTTTTGAAGAAACAATTGTTTTTCGAATTCCCGCTCTTGTGTTTTTTTTATCCTCTATTAATTTAATATAACTTTATTAAACTTCAAACGATTTTTTCATTCTTAGATTAAAGAAATTTCTTCATATTTCCTTGAGGTGTGTGGAGTTAAGAAAGACGGGCTTTTCTTTTTAATTTATCGAATGTGTTCTCGATAGTTTCCGGTGTAAAAAATTGTTTTAATCATACCAGTTTGTAGAGGAGCCAGAAAGAAAAGAAAAAAAAAGGTGTTTTGCTACTTGTCGCACTTAATCCTTTGCATTCGGAAAAGTAATTCGATGCATAATTATTCACTTAATTCAAAGATTTGTTTATTTCTCCGGGAAATAAATATAATTATTTTAAGTTGACTTCTCTCGTTTAATTAATTTGCCCTTTCTTACTACTCTGCAGGTATTTTTAACAATCAAAATTAGATAAATAAAACATCAAAATGATGTACCGTCTTGAATAGTGAGTGAGAGTCACCATTTGACTGCAAAGGGTTAAATGTTTCATGCTAAGCTGTCTGCTCAAACCAATCATCTGTGTAACAGCTTGTTTCCATTAATCCGATTGATAATTGTGGTGTGGAATCACAATACTAAAAAATGATGCTCTTCAGATAAAATTTTCAGATGGTTTTGGGTAATAAGTTAAAACTCTTTAAATTTCGAATATTTGTGCTTTTCCTGCCAACTTGAAAAGAGGTTTTAAGAAAACTTTTTGTGGCAGTAGTTTCCATAGTTTAAAAAAAATGCGCATTAGATTTCAAGGTTTGTATCCGAGTTTTAAAATTTGAATGCGTTATGGAAATTTCTGTTATGTGATGAATTGCTGATTTGAAGAATTATAGACGGTTATCTTATTGCGATTCTTTCTTTTCCCCCAAAATTTGTTAATTTGTTAAGAAGAATGTAAAAGTTAAAAATCAAGTTACAAAATATTGAACATTTATTTTCTCATCCTACTTTCTTGCGTTCTATCCGTTGAGTGAAACCTGATAAAATTATGATCTGATCTTTCCAAGAGTAGAATGCTAAGAAATTGAGAAAGAAGTAAATTTTTAAGATATTCATATATTTGTTGAATCAGTAAACCTAATTATATTATAAATAACTATATAAGCTTGTTAATTTTATTTTAATTAACATGATTTATTTTATTAAATCTTTAATAAGAATGAACATCTCTCTGTTAATGGAAAAGAAGAAATATTTTGTTCCTTAAAACTTCGACAGATAATTTTAAGAATTTTAACTGATTAAATTTATCTGGTATCTAATTTTTCTCTTTTGGGTTATAATAGGTTAATTAACAAAACATGTTAACAACGTGTAAAATTTATGTGGTTTGCAGTTTTTAAAAAAAGATAAATTCAATTTCGGCATTTTTATAACATCATGTAATATTAAGTAATTAATAATGTATAATTATTAAGTAAAAACTGAATATAATGATATGTATAGTAATATCAAAATTTTTGGAATAATAAAATATTCAGGCCGAAGATTTAAGCCAAATATATGAAAAAATTCCTATAGCCATTAGTTTGACTTTTTGAGAAATTGTTGTTTTATAAATTTCATCGATTAAAAGGCGTGACAAAAAAAAAGTAATATGGTTAAGAAAGATATTTTCAGTAAGGCGTAATAAAATTTTCTGCATTCTTGTCTTGGAACAATAAATGCTATCATTGTAAAAATGTTCACTTTTGGTGAAAATAGTAAAGTGATGAGCATTTTTTTAGGGCATAATTTCGTTAAAGTTCAAAATAAGCGTGATGTTTATTTTATTAGATGCAAAATAGGCAAAGTAGAAAATTAAGCGAGGTAGCTAAAGAAGTTTCGTGATTCAGCATATCACAATTTCCCAAGTTTTTAATCCTGTTCAAGGAAAAACTATAACAAATATGATGGCGTGTTCATTATAGGATAAAAATGTGTTGTTGTATTTAAAAAATTGGTGTGTATTTTATCTTTTATAATGATTGCCATCTTTTTACATTGTAATATATTATGTCGATTTGCAGTTTTAGAAATCGGCATAATATATAAAGTAGAATTTCTAGTTGGAATGTTTTAAAATGTTCGCCACCACAACTCGTGCCTGTTATTCGGATCATTAGTCTATTTAAATTACCTTTTCTTTGATATCTCTCTTAGCTGGAGGAACCATTTGTTACTAGCATCTGAGCTTATAATAACGATCCAATCATTGTATGCGATTGTTCCGATAAATAATTCACGATTCCGATAATAATAGTTGTAATTATTTAAACATTAGAATGATAAAGGCTTTCGCAATTCGTGCGTTTTATTTATCTTGCTGTCGTTATCAGATATAAGATATAAAAATAAAGTACAAGGAAATCCCTATAAACATGTGAAATACATGAAATATTCCATGCTTTGGGGATTAACTTATTTGTAAAAAGCAATACATTGTATGAATGGGGGGGGGGGGAACCTTCTATATCAAAGAATTTAACTTGGTTGTTTTTTTATTTCAAGCAGGCTTACTGGTATTATAAAGAAAGCATAATACTAAATGACATTTGTGTTACATGTAACTGACATTTTATGTTTTTGTATCGAATGGTAATTAAATTTTTACTTTACATAACATGCAGACATGTCAACCGCTCCAAAATGTAGATTTAGAGTGACATGTATATACGTTGAACGCGTTAACTGATTAAATATTTTGCTTTCTTGCGGGCTTTCTTTTTCGTTAATCTTTCATATTATTATATTGAATATGGGAAACATTCTAATGATTATTAATCAAAATATATGTTACATGAATAAACGGTGCCGACAATATTTGTGTTACGCCTTAAAACTGTTTGGTTGAAATACAGTTGTTGCTTTTAAACTATTGAAATATCTGTGAGGAGGAGTTTTAACTGGCATGTTTTTCTCAAAGGAATCTGCTACTATTTTACTTCTGCACATCCATAATTCTTCTGATCATTCCTGTATAATCAGTCGACTGTTCCAGCTTCAGTTAAGATTTAAGCAAAAGCGTGTGTGAGATGCATTTTCTTCTTTCTCCTCCAATTGCAGTTCTTGGAAACGAATGCCATTTTCCACTCTACTTTCAAGCCAAACTGCTTCTCGGGGCACGGTTCTTTCATCGAATCTCGTGCTCCAGATTGGCCGCCATCCCCAAAAACTCGCCGTAAATGTGTGTCCCCCGGGGCCCTGAAGTGAGGCGAGATGCACCGTCATTTCTCCGGGCCGCCGTCATAAGATCGCCATTAAGTTACGGCGGGGGATCTGTGCGGTAGATAAAGCGAACCCTGCCTCCCTGTGCTGCTGTAAATTTTTGATACGGTCAAGTACTTTCCTGAGGGACACACTCTCCTCTTTCCTCCAAAAACTGTTCTTCTCCGCCCCAGGGAGCCGGGGCGCTGATAGAATTGCAAGTGAGGTCTTTCCTCACCTGGAATGATCTTGCAGCAGAAACTTTTCATTTTTCTTCTGATGCGTTCATCTTCATACATTTATGCGTCCTCGTTTCCCCGCGTCTAATCGCCTGTAAATGGAAGAGGCTTCTTGCTGCAGCGACGGTTTGTCTTCTGGGGTTTCTTATTTGTCTTGGTCTTAGGAAAAAGTAAAGTAAGAAAAACGAAGTGGGTCTCTCTGATTAATGGCGATAATTCCTCAGGCGATTCATTTTTCTTTCTTCTTTTGTTCGGTTGCTCTCCTCGAGATACACAGATTTGATTGGTCAGTTCTCTTTCCCGTTCTGTCCGTCTGCCTGTGTTTGTGCTGTTCAAAGAACGTTTTTGCACCTATGATCCGAAAGTATTTTTTTTTTTTTCACTCTTATCCCCGAGGAGTGTATTGGAGTCACGTTAGAATTCTGTCTTTTTAAACACATCTTTCTCAGTATTTACATTAGAAATGGGGTTTTCTCTTAAAGATATGAGTGCTCTTACACTATCGATACTTTTCACTTTCGTGGCATTTAGTTATTAAATTGGAAGTTGTACCAATTGAAATGATACTGATATATTTAAAATTGTTGAAGATTAAATGAAATATATAAGTTATGCCTTTATTTTTTTTCGTATGAATTTCATGACTTTCCACTCTTAAATTATTTTTTTAAAAGTTGCTTAAGGTTTTTAATGATATGTTATATATATTCATTACTGATCTCTATACATCTGTAAATCCTCTAAGAAAAATTAATTAATAGCTACATTATTTACTTTTCATTCCGGTTGTCATAATAGCTGTTATTATAGGGGTTAAATAATTATTGCTAATAACTTATCTGTCGGATGATGCCTTGCAATATTGATTGAATTAAACGCGATGTTGGAGTGAAATGTAATCAAATGAATGGGTGTTTGCTCTTCCTTGTTTTCCATCCCTGCAATTTGAATGTAATTCTTTTCACTACTCCCAAGTTTCCTATTAACTTTGATATGGAATTGATTATGTTTATTGCTTCCACGTCACTAAAAATGTGTTATCTGTTCTTTACATTTTCTTTTTTAAAAAGCTTAATTGGAAGGTTTATTTCTAAATAGCAAATCTGAAAAAGGAGAATCTTTTTTTTTTTTTTTTTTTTTTTTCTTTCTTTTTCCCTCGGCATATCGATCATTGAAGAAAATTGAAAGTTGGATCCATCATGCATAAAATTATTTTGATACGTGTATTTGGAAACTGTTTAAACGTAATTGGAGAGTTTTCTCATTTCGAGAGGCGGCGGCGCTCTGCAAACTTGTACAGCTCATTACGGGCGAAGAAATGTTTCTTTCCTTGTCCTTTGTTTCCAGACCCTCGTCGATCCCAATTGGCAGCGAGCCCTTCCGCCTAAATGATAAAACTAATGGAGCAACGCTCTCTGCCGCTCCGTAATTGTTGGCTTAATCAGATAAGAGCACGCCTGTAACTAACTGACAAGAAAATTGATCTGTCACTGGCATCAGATGCAAGCAAACCGAGCGTAACCGAAGCAATTAGCTGTCGGAGAAATATTTTTTCCTCTTACCCGAGACCCGTGACACTACCCAAAAGCCCCATCAATACTGCTTGGACTTTTTATTTTTCTTTCATTTAATCTTCGACTTCCCGAAATCCTCTAAGCATCCCCCCACTAATATGGCTCTCTCTCCTCTTGCAGAGCTATTGGTGCAGCGATTTTGGAGAAAGTTAGCATATGCTTTTTACTCTTAAGTGTGTTTCATCAATATTGGCTTCCAAATTTATTTTTTAAAACCACTCTTGTGTTTAAATACAAAGAAATAACAAGTATGATTTTAAGCAATTGCTTCAGATTCTTTGTAGTCCTTTCTTTGGGGTACGAGTAATTTTTAGTGAATTTCTTTATTCAGTTGAATGCAGAAATCGAAAACAAAGATTTTCTTTAAATTATTCTGTTGGATCTTGGGAAAAAGAGGACATGACAAAAACGAAGCACAAATTTTATTTAAAATATCATATATTTTTCAACTGACCTAGACTAGAGACAGCAATATAAGAGAAATTATTTATATTTAACTATTCTTTTATTCTTTCTCTCTCTTAAACAGCCACGCATACTTTATGGTTATCTAGGATTTTTTTTTGTATTTACCTAATTAAAAAAATTACAATAAAGTTTTCACATTTAAAAAGAAGCATATTTTATATGAAATCGAATCTTGTTTTGTATGAATATATGCTGTACTGAATATAGACAAATCATTTTATGGTCGAACTTATTTTATTGGGGGAGGGGGGAGTTTATATATATATATATATTTCGTGTCGATCACTTAATTCATTTTTTCCATAATACTTGAATGGTCGGTGTGGCATTATTCATATTGGGGAAATCAGTGAGGGTAAAAATCTGAATTTATTTTTACGCGCGTATTATGTTAGCCGTAAAATTTGCGTAGGAAATAATGAAAGTGAAATATCAAAAACTATAATATAGTTGATAAGAACGAAGCTTGTTTATGTTTCTTATTCTTATTTTTTCGTAAAGATTTTGATGGGATGCATGTGAACTGTCAGTACAGATTTATGAAGAAAAATACTTCGCTAACATCATTATAATAACTGAAGACTCATTTTTATGAGAATCTTTGGCTTCCGTTTCGAACGTTGAAATGTCATGGTGTATAATGCAAGTAGTTTTCAAGAAAGTCGCTGGATATTTGTTTGGGTTAAAAGCAGCTTGAATATGGACATAATATCCTATCTGTTACTCACAATTAAAAAAAAAATGGAAGTTAATGTTACATAATGTAAGCCGAAAAAATACTTCAAAAAGACAAAGAAATAAGTCATAGATACCTGTAGCAAGTTCCACAAATAAGGGTGAAATATAGTTTAAAGTATATATATAATATCTCCCCTTCATATTTTTACCAAAAAGTTGTTTTGATTGTTGACTTATTTTAATCTAATGATACTTTTCTAAATATGCGATTACACCAAGTCTTTTTTAAAAATGAAATGAATAAAATTTTCTGAATCAGCGGCTACAGGACATTGACAATTTCAGATTTTGAGATAATCAAATATATCGTTTGTTGACTGGTATCAACTGAAAATTTGTTAAATAGACTTGGCTATTTTAACATGCAGCGGTTAATCCAAATTTTAATTCTAATAAAATCATAATGAATTTGCTTTTCTTAGAATCGGAGTTTTAAATAATTTCATTATGTCGTAAAAATTATAGTACGCGAATATTAAACAACTTTTAACTGTTTTTATTTCATCAAGTGTTGCCTTACATGTATATTAACCATTAAATTTTATGAAAGGCTGCTTTCCATATTAATTTTTTTTTTTTGTATATTGCTTTTTCTCTTTGAGGTTTCACGATAGACTGCATTTTTTAGAATTTATTTTTTGTTAGCGAAGTATACACTTAAAAAGTATTAAAGTCGTCTAAAGATTCGCTCTCGAGTTCTTAATAAAGTGTGACATTTTACATTCGTGTCCCTATCTCTGTTCGTAATCATCTGCGACGATCTAGTAGGACAATTCATCGCATGAGCATTAAA
Organism: Argiope aurantia; assembly: GCA_026543865.1. NCBI lineage: Eukaryota > Metazoa > Arthropoda > Arachnida > Araneae > Araneidae > Argiope > Argiope aurantia. The sequence continues at coordinate 1,403,880 of JAPMOR010085630.1, read as the reverse complement.
TCTTTTAATTGCAATTCTGCGTTGAATTTTGAAACAATGTACACAATTCCTGCTATTTGTTGCTTATACGAATAAGCAAATGAGACTGATTCTTATAAAAGTATTCTTAATGCGCGTTATTACAATAATTCATCCGATATGCGCAAAGGATTCTAAAGTCGAATTCGAATGACGTATTTGTGACGATGGTTGGTTTAATTTCACGAGGAGAGGTATTTATGAAAGAACTCGGTTTATTTTTAATGGATGGCATTAATTTTTGGAAATCAATGCACAATATAGGATTTGTGAGAAATTTCTTTTTCTTTCTTAGCATCGTGGGGAAGTAAAATTCAACAATTTTCTAATAACGTTTTGTCTTTGTGGAAATATATATGAAAGCATTTGTCAAAGATAATTTATGATTAATTTTTTTGAATAAAAAATCTTCGGACTCCGAAATTTACAGTGCATTTGAAAAGCATTTCTTTTACATTACAGTGCATTTTTGTTTTGTTTTTTTGAATTTCCTAAACGTTGAAATTCGTTAGCTATTCCGCATATTCTTTGCAGCCAATAGGTAGAACAATTTTGCCTTCTTTTACTTTTAACATTGGATATGCGTTTAAAATAATTAAATTCAGCTGCTAGTTACACCCTTTTGAATCGGAAAAGATATTAGTGGTAGAAATGTTTTGAATCGCTGTTGGCTTCAGACATTGCTTTTAGATAACCTTTGATAATCATTGTGTGCAGTAAAGGAAAAGATGGAATCGTGGATTTTCAGATGATTGCTTCTTTTATACTTTTAATTGAAAAACTCATTTGCTCCCTTTGACGACAATACTTCTTCTTTGTCTTGGCGTGAAAGACTTGATTATTAAGTCAGCATTTTAAATAAATTACTTGGGCATTCGTAAATTTTCCTTTTCATTTTTTTAACCTTTATTGCGTTGTTCGTAAGTTGCTGTTTTTTTTAGGTTTACATCAGCATAAATGGAAATTCGGCGAATCTCTTTATTTTATTTTGCACGTCAGATTTAAATCGGTTTTATAAAGCTCAAGCAGATTTGTAGCTTCTTTACAGTAACTAGCAGCAAGATTCAACTAATACCATTACTTAATTTGCATTTCATATCGTCTGCCCTTGTCTTCGAAATTAAATCAACATCCGTGTTCGTAGTCGCTGAAGCTTGATCGGTTTGTGAATGATTTTGCAAACCAAAACATTATAACGTTCTATGATTTCGATTTTTAAAAAAATATATATATAATTGATGCAAATTGTATGCGTTTTAAATTCCTTCAAATGTGTTATACGTTTCTTTCCAAAATAAAATAGATATATATATAAGTTTGGCCAATACTGTAAACTATCGCGTTATAAATTATGCTTTCGTTATAAACTTAACAATTTTTCTTGATGTATTTTAATAATCAGGGAATTGATAGAGACGGGTAACGTAAATAATTTAGTTAAAAAAATTATATTTTTTTTAAATCTCTATTTACTTTGTCTACCTGCTGTATTTTAAAACTTTGTAAGTAGGATTTGCGATATACGCTTTAAATATTCATGAATATCAAAATGTAAATGCTTATTTAATATTTTCATCTTAATTATTTGTAGATATAATTTATGAAATATTTTCTAATTATATTTGTTAAAATATTATTTATATCTGCATGCGATTTTATTTAATATAATTTCTTTAATAAATTTAGGTTGGATGAAGCTATGTTAAGATTACTAATTAGATTTTTTAATTAAAAATATAATTTACCTAAAACTATTGATCTTGTAGATAATGACTATTAAAATCTTTTTTTAACAATTCATTTTATTGTGAGAATTACAACCCCCCTCCCTCATTCATTTATGTAAATTTTAATTATTGTAGCTGTTAAAAACCCTGTCTTATCATTGTTTTTACTTAAAACTCTTTATTTTTTGGTTTTGTGACAGTTTTGCTTAAATAATATCCAAATTATTTTAGTTTATCTGTCACATTTTCTTTATGAAAATATTTAACCACATTCCTTTTAACTTTTATCTGTTGGCATTATTTTTGGGGGGACTCTGTGGTACAGCATGAGAATGGGGTTGAACATTTTTAAATACTGACAGAATTAATATATCTCTCTGAGCCTAACTTGCTTTCCTTTTCTTTTTCTGCTGTAAATAATTTCTTGAATGTTTAGGGAGTAGGCTAAATTCTGAGGATATGGTAAGTAAAAGGGGTCCTCCGTATCTTCTCTTTCATTTGTTTTCGACTAGTTATGAGTAGAATTGAGAATTTAAATTCACTAATGGTAACCTCTTCCTTTCAGGAAGAAATACGATGGCCACGTCCATTTATTGGGATTAACCAGTTTATAGATTTCAAAACGTAAGGCTTAAATGCATCCTTTTCAAAACTTTTTTTACTCATTCCTCTTTGATTTTTACATTTTTAAGAAATTTGTACGATAAGCAGTGCTGTTTTGCTTCCCTTATTTTTTATTAAGTAGCTTGCTGTTTTAGAAAATAATACCAAAGAAAGAAAAAAAAAATCGATTTTGTTTTTCCTTTTTCAATTTTGATAACGTGTGGGTTATTAAATTATATATGAAAATTTAAAAATCTTTATTAAAATGCTCATTTGGAAATGGTACCATTTGCATTGCAAACATGTTTTAGCTGAGTTATTCTCTCAGTATGTTTCAGCGCTCTGCTGTCCACAGGCATCAGTCCCAGCTGAAAGCTTCTTTTGCTACAGATACAGGTTTGATTTCTTTTCAATCTTCCTTTTGGCGCTATTTCTTTTATTTTAATATTTGGATATAAAAGAAACTAAGAAAGGAAAAGGTTTCCAAATTTAGTTAAACCTAATCAATATTAGGTTTTATGGGCTTTGATTAATAGTTGGAACATCTATTTCTTCTGATATTAAATTTACTTTGGGTTAAGGACTGTGGTGGTCTACTGTTTTTGCTGCGAATGCAGCATGTGAATTGAAAGAAAACAATATATGTTGGGGACGTGGTAAGTATCTTATGGAGATGTGCAGGAGACTAACAAACTGATATTTAGTTATATATTCATGTTTGTTGTTTTCTTAAATACTCAAAGTGCAGTTCTATGCCAGCAAATTGCTCTTTTATTCCTACATTTGCAATTCTAAATATTTTTAAAAGTTTTCCATTTAATATTTAAATAAAAAAAGCCTCAAATGCAAATCAGACTTGATTTCCTTAATATATTGAAGTGTAAGAGAACCCAACTACAAACTTGCTATAGTTTTATTATTGTAGATTTATAAATTATTATTAAGTTAGTTTTCACTGTGCGATTCAATGCTGTTATCAAGTAACTGGACATGATTTTCGTCCTTTGTGAATTTATGACTTTAAATACTGATTTAAAATGTAATAGTAATAATGAAATGATTAATAGTATTTTGATTTTAAGGCATTCTCAAACTTAATCAAGTAGTGTAAATACTTAAATAATTCTTTTATGTAATAATTAAAAAAAAACTTGTAAAATAATTGTTACATTGAAAAAACCTTTTAATTGAAATAATGACTGTGAATTAAAATAATTCAGTTTTTAAGCAAACTAGAAAGTTTTGATTCTTTTTCTTTTCTGAATTGTTTTTCTGCATGTAAGTATTAATGTACTTAAAAACAAACTTTTTGATCTCTCATTTCATCTTTTGGTATAGGCAGTGTCTCAATTTTTAGGATTCTGTTTTTTTTATAGTAAATATCTCGAAATTATGAGTAATTTTCATGCATATATAATATTGATTTCAGTCTTGTTGGGAATAAAATGATCATTCAAATGTCAAATTTTATAACCAGTATGCAAGATTTCTGTGCTAGTGTGAACTGCACTTTGATTTTTTTTAAAAATTTGTTATATTTTTTAATGGTAAGTATAGATTCATCAATGTGTACTATGTGTTTGTACTAATGGATTATAGAATAAGGAGTTATGCTTTGTTTTGCTTAAAGATAACATTGAGAATTAAGTGTCTTAGTTTGAAAAAAAAAAGAAATAAGAAAAAGAGAAACATTTTTGAGAATGTTTGTAACATAATCTCACTTTTTTCCAGGAAATGAAGGTAAATTGGGCAACATCGCCTAGCAACACTCCAAAACAAGATACAAGTAGTAAGTATATTTAGATTTTTGTGATCTAAGATAGCTTCTTGTTAGATGAGAAGTGCGATGTTCAATTATTTATTTTTCTAAAATAAAATCTTTCTTTAATAAATCAGAATTTAACAATTAGAAATGAGAAATTTTCATATGGAATATTCAGGGTATTAAAAACCAGAATTAGTTAATTCATAGTTTATATTAATCGGAGGTAGGCATCATAATATAAAAAAATACTTACATTTTATTTTATAAATGCTACTGTAATATAAGGGAGATAAAAATTTTGATCATCTCTGGCATTGAAAGAAAATATTTTTTCCATTCCTTGCTCTTGCATCAATTAGAGATAATTTATAGTTTGTTCCACTCTTTTGTATAGTACCTCATTCATAAAGCTAACATAGCAAAAGAAGAGTTACGATTATTTTTCTTAATTCATAAATTGATAGTATGTAAAGTGACATTGGATTTAACATATTGAAAGATATTTAAGCTGTCTTCAATGAGGTTTGGTATAAGGAGTATTTTTTTACTCCTTTTTTTGTAACATTTTACTGATTAGAATGTTAGTTTAATTTTCTTTTTATTCTATAAGTAATTTTCCAAATTTAGTATTTTTAGATTCTTTTTTAAAAGAGCTCCTTTTCCTTAATATCGAATGATGTAAACAAGTATAAATAAAGTGGTACAGGTTTTTATTAGTTTATGAGACTTTGTTTGAGCAGTTACAAGCAATTTCCTGTTCACGAAAATGTTGAGCATTTTTAATTTTTATGTAGGATTTTCTTAATGAATAATATTAATTTTAAATATGAAGTTAGCTTCTTAATTTACATGTACATGCAGATTTGATTAAAATTTTTAAGTGTTGAAATTTGTTCGTTTATTTTGCTAATTATCTTTTTAAAAAGCTTATAATGAAATTATTATTTCTCCCTTAATGGAATATATATATTAGATATTAATTTAATTGAAATCAAAAGTTCTTCGTAATATGAATTTTGAAAGCTGTATATATTTGGGATATTTGTCAAAATAAGTAATAATAATTAAAGAAGGTAGAAAAGAAATGGTAGTGCTTTGTATCTAGTTTACTTAATTTTTAAGAGTTTGGTTTGCAATAGTCTAAAAGTACAATGAAATGCTTATTTCTTTGCATATTTATTTTTAAATTACTAAAAAAAATGTATACAATATTTATTCACAATGGAAGAGGGAAATACTGGTTCAATTTGCTCCAGTTTGCTAAAGATATATAGATAAAGACCATTTACTGCTTTTTAAGATAACAAAGTTTTAGAAAGGAAATGGGATGTAAACTTTTTCTAACATGGCTTCTTAAGAACTATGAGTTGAGAGTGGAGGTGTGCTGAATAGTTGAGGTTTGAAAAATTAATGAGGACAATCAACTTCATTTGAAAGATTGCATTTCAGTTTTATATTTAATATTTTTTTATTCTTAGTAACATAGTTCACATGTGCAAGGAATTACTTGAATATGTGCCCATTTATTTTTAATCTATCTGCATCATTGTGATATTTGATAGTTATTTTGCAATTCTCTATAAATTTGCAACATAGATTTTTGGAAATTCTAATCCATTCATCTAACTTTCCATTGCAGTCAGTATTGATAGGAAATGTGCAGGTGACAGAAATTCTATTTATATATTAACGGAAATGGTATCCATATATTATTAATAATAAAGTTGAATATGTGTGTTAGCACTCTACAGGCCAGACTCTTTGACTTATACCTACCAAATTAGGCTTATATATACTTTGGAAGGATGAGAGCAATTTTTTAATGAAATTTCAACTAAAAATTAAACTGAATTTTTAGCATTTTTCTGCAATTTCTTCTGAAAATATTATTAAACAAAAATTAACTACATCGCTTGCAAATAATAATAAAAAAAAATAATTGAAAGAAATAAGGAAAAAACTTTTGAATGGATATTTATGGAATGGGCTGATATTAATTTAATAATTGAGAAATTTATTCTTAAAATTCACATTTTTTACTCCCCCCCCCCTTTTTTAGCAACGTCTTGAAATTCAACCCCATTTTTATTGGTTCATCAAATATTGTGTGCTATTGGTGAGAGCTAAAGAAGAAGGATTATGTGTAGTTTACACTAGGAATTTTTTTTAAAAAAAAGCTGCAGTATTATGAAATTTAGAAATTAGATATATAGCACATTTATGTTTTTAGTAGCACTCTGATGTTCTGAGATTAGTCTCCATTTGAAAGGTTCATACAAAAAATAAATAAATAAATAAAGCACTTGAAAGACATCAGGCATTAAATTAGACAACCTTTAGGACAACCCACCCCCTGACAATTTTATGGAATCAGAGACATGAAATTATATCTAAGCAGTTCAACTGAAATTAAATACAATCAATGTCCCCGGTAAATTAAGTGGTAATCTGAGGGATTAATACTTTATGCGAATTTTTATGCCTTCGAATGCCTCACGCTTGGTTGCCTTTAAGGAATCTCGGATGATATTTAAGTAATGCTGATTACATGAGATTTAACTTCAAGCTATTGATATGAAAAAACAACAGTTCATTTAAATTAAGTGAATATTATTGCCATTCAAAATCTGCAAGATATTTAAAATGGTTAAATGATAGGAACTGTTTAGTAATTTAGATATTGCCCTCTCCCCTACCATTACTTTCAGAGAAGGTAAACCTGAGAATTTTTGTTTCCAAACCTTGCAAAATTATTTCAAGTAAAAAAAAAAAAAAAAGTTCTTTGGAATTAAGGATTTCTAATAACCAATTGAATTTTATTTTTTCATTGTCTTTGTGTAAATATTTTGCAAACATTTTAAATTGTTACTTTTAAAATGAGTATAAAAACACTTGCATAATTTGAATATTCAAAATACTATGGCATTAATTTAAAATTCTGTATTTGATGCGGTCTTTTAATTTGTTTGCAAGATAGTGTATTTTTTTCTTTAATTAAAATGGAAAGTTAGTTTCCTGCTCTTTGTAGCTGCAAATTGTTTCTTAACTAATCTAGATTTTATAACAGACCAAATGGCTTAGAAGATAGGGACTATTCTTTTTTTCTTACTGTTTGTATGATGAAAGGTAGTTTGCAGTTGCAATAATTTACTTGTGCAGGCAGAAAAAGGAACTAAAAGTTTTAGACGGGGTGAGAGGGGGACTTATTCCAATTAAATGTTTCCATTTAAAATCTTCATAGGGCCTAAGATAAAATTGTTTAAATTTTTAAAAGTTAGAAAGAAAAAAAAAATGAATTAATTACTGTCAAAACAAGCACATGAAATCTAATGATAGAAAGGATTTTATTTTCTCACCCACACCTCTCTATTTCTTAGTTAATTTTGGAATATATAAAGATCACCTGCCCATTAAAATGTTTATTTTCCATGCATTTAAATAGGAGCAGAATAGTACTCTATGGTTGGCTAGTTTAATTTTAAAAGTCTGCTTAACCTGCACACACTCGGAGGATGATTTTAATTCCTTAAAGTATGCTTATAAATCTAATTAAGAATGAATGATTGGGGATATGGAAACTGTCTGGAGTATTGCTTATTAATTATTTTTTTGATTTACTTAGTTGTATCAGTTTCATTATAACTTATATTCCTGATTAAGATTTAACTAATTTATTTAAATTAGTTAGGCCTTCTGATGGTTTCAGTTGCATTTTAATGTGTTTTTGGTTTTAATTCTTTAGTGGTATGGTATTAATATTAGAGAATTTAGATTTTCTTATGCTGAAATATAATTTGACAACTGTGAAGAGATTTTTTTTTATTACTATTACAAAGAAGAAAAAAAGGTTATAGTTATAAGAACATGCTCTTGAGCTATTGCTGCAGGGGGCAGGGGTGTTTTTTTTAAAGTGCTAATATAGGTCATTTGTATTAGAAAAGAAGGTTTTGGAAATACTTTTAATTATTTTTTTAATAATTGCATTTGTTTTAAGATTCCAAATTTATGTTTTAAGTTCCAAGAAAGAAATCATTTATGAGTCTATGTTTTTATTCATTATTTATTATAATAAAATTAAAACTAAAAATTAATTTTACCTTTATTTTGTAACAGTGGGAAATGAGCAAGTAAAAATTAATGAAATGTGAGGAATAGGGCTTTTTTAAGATTAACCAGTAAAAAAAATATATATAAATATATAATGGTAATAATTTTATAGCATTAATTTTTTTTTGAGGTGGGAAAAAAAACAAAAACATTATCACTGCTATATTTTATCTACATTTCTATGACTGTCTTTATAAAATTACTAACATAGTTGAGATTTTTTTAATTTGGATTTTCATAAGCATTTAATGCTAATTTAGTTTTTAAACATAATTGGAGTTAGTCTAACTATATGGCATCTATTTCTTCCTCAGTAATGGGATGATTTTTATGTTTAAAAATTTTTCTGAAGTAATGAGAATTAAAGCAACCAAGACATAATTTCGTAAAAAAATTTCCTTTTTTTTTTATCTTGCATTTTTAGAACATCATCACATTTTTGTTGGAGACCTTAGTCCAGAAATCGAGACAACACAATTACGAGAGGCCTTTGCACCTTTTGGGGAAATTTCGTAAGTGTTTGTTCTGCCATTGTTTTAAAAAATACAAAATTTGAAGGCTTATTTATTTGTATCTTATTTTGAATGCAATTCTCTTTTCCCAGGGACTGTCGAGTAGTACGAGATCCTCAGACGCTCAAGTCTAAAGGCTATGGGTTTGTTTCATTTGTTAAAAAAGTGGTACGTGTTATAAGGGAAGCAGCCAGCAATCAAGCTTGCAGCTATATAGTTAAAAGTAAAATAGCCATTTCACTTGTAATTTAGTCCATGGTATTCTAGACCATGACTAATAAAAGTTATTTGCAATCGGTTTCAAAATTGTTATTACTGTTTTTAGTATTGATATCTAGAATTTGAAATAATTGTATAATGAACAATTAAATTTCATTTGTAGCAGAAAATATTGCAAATAACTTGGGTAGAAATTGGCAAAATCTGAAATTATTTTGTTGTATTATGTGCATTTTTGTTTTCGTTTGTTATGCTGTAAAATTAGATCTTATGGTTATTTATGCATAGAAATTTAAAATGCTATTTTTTTTTCTCTCCTTTGTCATTCTGAATGAGGTTTCTATAACATCTTGCCTCTGTATTCACTAAAAATTAAATTCTGTGGTAAACCCTTCTCTGATAGTTATAATTTTCCATACTAATATATTTATAAATCTGTGTAATATAGATTTGAATGTGATAAATTTAAAAAATATATAAAATAAGAATTTTAAAAATAGTCGCTTTCTGTTTAACGTTTTATATATAAGTGGATCTGAAATTATTAGAAAACTGGAATGCTTTTATTTTTTCCAGGAGGCTGAAAATGCCATAGCAACTATGAACGGTCAGTGGTTAGGAAGTAGGGCTATTCGAACAAATTGGGCAACGAGAAAGCCTCCTGCAAATAGATCTCAAAATGAATGTAAGTGTTTTTTTTTATCATCAGTTTTTTAAAATTTTAATCTTAAATTATTACTAATTGGCAAAATTTTCAGTTTAGGATTTTCACTTTTATGTTTTAATTTCATGCACCTGGAAAAACTTATATTTTAAAATTAATGGTTTTCTACTTTTTTTAGTATTTAATTGTTTAATAATTATTAAAATTTCTTAAACAATTTTAATTTAGTCTGTATTTTGCATGACCGTAAATTCAAATTAATATTAATTTGCTAGGAAAAAAATGGTGTAACATTCATGTATGCATTTAATTTTTTGTAGCTTCTGCCAAACCTCTTTCTTTTGATGAAATATATAATCAGTCAAGCCCAACAAATTGTACTGTATATTGTGGAGGAATAGCTCAAGGATTAACAGGTACTTATTATTTTTCTATTTTTCGGTATTTAAATATATATATATATATGATTTTCTTTTGTGCAAATGTCTGAACTTGTTCTTTTTTTTATAGATGATTTAATGCAAAAAACATTTAGTGCATTTGGAGTAATACAAGAAATTAGGGTTTTTAAAGATAAAGGTTATGCTTTTATACGGTAAGTCTTAGGAGAATAACTTTTTATTTCCCTAATTACATTAAAAGTAAAATTTCCAAATTCAAAATACTTAAATTAAAAATACTTATTTTAAGATTTCTTTATTTGTATGGTGTTTATTCCCCATTCCCAATGTAAATATTAAAGTTTACTCTTGTTGTCACTTTATTTTTTTGAAGGAAAAATTGAATGCTAATCAACTCTTTATAAACATTTAAATCCTAATTAATTAAAATTGAATACTAAATCATTACAGCTAATGAAAGGGAAGAAATTTATAAAAGTGCAATGTTCTTGTTTGTTTCAACAGATTCAGCACAAAAGAGGCTGCTACCCATGCCATAGTGGCCACCCACAACACAGAAATAAATGGACAGACTGTGAAGTGTTCTTGGGGTAAAGAAGCTGGAGATCCCAACAACCAACAACAACAACAAGTTGTAAGTAATTTTTTTATATTCATTCATTTATTTCACTTCACAGTTTTCTAAGCTTTCACGGCTTTTAGATGATCTTTAAAATGTGATCAGTTCAAGCATTTCTTCTGATGCAAAAGTTATAAAATGTACCCACCCTTTCTATTTTTAATGAGCTATAGAAGAAATAAACAGTAATTAAATATAATGATAATTATTTTAAAATTAGGTTGTTTTGGAATAAAAAAAAAGAATTGTTTTCTTGGTTATAAAAATTTTTTACTACTAAAAGAATGCAGAAACTACACTAAAAGTACTTTCTTCCCAAGAATAATAAAGCAGTTAACTATTTTTAATCTTCTATGAAAGTGTTTATATTTCGTAGCTTAAGTTATTTTATAAGGAGGCTAAGTAATTTTATATTGACTATGGAGGATTTTTTTTTTTCTTTATTTGTAGGACAATCAAGAAACTTTCCAAAATATAGCAGCACAATATACTTATCCTTACCAACAAATGGGATATTGGTATCCTCAAGGCTATCCACAAATGCAGGCCGGGCAGTTCATGCAAGGCATGCAGTATCCGTATGGACAGTATTATGGGCAGGGATTTGGGTAAGTTTTTCTTATCTTCAAAATAAAAATTAAATATTCTTCTATATAATTTTCTGTGTGTCTGTGAATTTACTTATTTTATTTTTATGCATGTTAAGTTTTTTAAGCATGCACTCTTCCCTTTGTGCAGTAGATGTAGAAGTGTAATTGTCTGCGATCATATCATCTATTTGTAATTACTACTTGTTAAGTACTAAATAATTTGGTGGCCATGCCACCAACTGAGCACCAGAATAAGAAAAGGTAATTAAAGGTAATTTCACTTTTTCCTTTTATATTCTTTTCATCTTCATAAATCATCATTCTGATAGTTGTGACTTGGTGCAATTTTTTTCCTGAATTTAAGTGCAAGTTGCTTTCTTCTGAGCTGTTGTAGCAGTTGAAGCTTCATTAACAGAAGCAAAAATATGAAAGGAAAAAAAGAAAAGAAAAAAAAATGAGAGAAAAATTTTACTACTGTAAAACCTTGCCATTCTGTTTTCTATTTTAAAGTAGCACATTTACTTGTTATTTAGTAATTTTGCAGTATAACCTCGATTATCCTTTTTATTTAATCTTTTTTTTTAATCTTTCAATAGACTTGGATTCTGTATATTAGGATTTTATTTTTATTTATCTAATCTCTTGAGATTCCATTTAAAATTTAAATAACGGGAACCCCTTAACTTTTACTTCTGTTGTGATACAATGAAGAAAATGATGATAATTTCACCGGTTCGCAAATTTGACGCTCTTAGCTCTCATGTTGTAACACGCGGACAAAGTTATTTTAATTTGCTTTGATAATCAAGGTTTTACTGTAAACTTAGTACTGTTGATGAATTGAATTCAATAAATTTGGCCATTTAAATAGTAGGCCATAAAAGAGCACAGATTAAAAAAAAATGTTTATTATTTAACCAAAATCAGTTGAAAATCCGTCTTTTGACTCTGTCACTTTCTTGCCACGTAGCCCTATCAGAAGACGCGATGAGCAACCTAAACAAGCTGCCACTCCCTATGCTCGGGGAGATTCGAAACCCACCACGCACAGGTAAATTCGCACTTCAAGCGCATGATATCAAAATTCCCCCAAATTGTCTTCTGGTTAGGTTTCTTTCTCTTACAAGGTTTTACCGTAGTTATGATTACCTGGCTGGAAAAATAAGCAGCAGTCACATTAAGAACTCATTTGAATTCACCTGCCTGATATTCATCATAATATTTATTTCTAAAATCATTTACATTGTCAGGCAGGGAGTTGAAATGTCATTCTGTGTTCATTTAATAGTTTTGAGTAGTTTGGCTTTTAAAGAAGTGAAAGTAACCATTGCCAGTCTGCCTAGAAAATAAAAGAAAAACATGAAACGCTTTGCTTTTTCTCTTGATTAAAAACTTAAACTTCATTACATCACCAACTGCAATGGCTTCTTGCACTTACTTTATTCCCTTACCTTTTGAACTCTCTGCCTGCCGTTTTTTCAAAATAAATATCCTGTGCTTGAAGTTTTTTCATGGTTTTTATTTTTCTTTAGTTATTGTTTTTTTTTTCATTTTGTTATGCTTTGATATTCTATATAGATGTTTGATGTTTTTTCCCTAAAATTTTATGTCTGTTTTATTATTTTTAAAATAAATGTTTTACAAGTATTTGGTGGTAAGTCCGAAAGAACTAATTACCTGTATATCTAATTTTTATTTGAGTGATTATGCAATTAAAAAGTTTTTAGAAGATTTATGTATGATTTCAAAGAGCCGAGATTTATTATCATTTAGAAAATTTGATTCTAATTTTAAGCCATAATTTAAAAGTCTCCCTTATTTTTCTAATTGGAAATTTGCATGAAAACCTTAAGTATTGGTTAAAATATGTAAAGTGGAGTTTATAATAAAAATTTTGCGAGTTTTTATTTTTTAATCTTTTAGTATTTATGGAGGAATAGAATGTTATGATCTCATTTAAGTACAGTCCATAATATATGGGGGGGGGGCGAATATATATGTAATATAGAATATGTAGAGTGAATATAAAACAATAGAATATATAGAAGAAAGCTGTTCAATAGAGTATACTAATTGAAACATTTGTAGCTGAAAATAATTATTGAGTACTTAAAAAAAAAGTAGTAATGCAATGTTTTTCTTGTGTAATTTTAGATCTTTACAATCATTTATTTTGTGAAAAGTGCAGAAATCTGTTTGAGGTCAGTGGGTAGCAGTTTTAAAATTTAGTATTATTGTTTATAAATTTTGATGTAAATGGGCTGAAGTAAGCTGTTAGTACATGTGTAATTTAATAAGTATTTCAAAGCCGATGCAAGTATAAATTGAATACTTAATTTAATATTTAAAAACCATTTGACATGCATATATTTAAAAGTTTGTATTAATTTGGATATTTTTTTTAGTTAATTAACTTTTAATAATTATTTTTCCTGTCGAAGAATTGTACTCCAATTTTTATTCTCCCCTTCTAGGTGATTATCTGTGTGTCCTGAAAATTATATGATGTAGATTGACTTTTTGAAATAGCATTTAATCTTGCAAGCAATGGCTCCCACACCAGACATGTTTCTTTTTACGAATTTTGGTTTGTATGAAGACATGTAAGCGTTCATCAAATATTAATGTGTATATTTGTTACTCTCTTCCTGTGAGACTGTTGACAAGCAAGCTACATCATATAATAAACATACAAACTCCATATCGGAAGAAGAGATAAATACAAAAAGAAAATAATAAAAGTGTTAAAAGAAAACTACAATATTTTAATTTTAATGTATGAAATTTTTCATTGGTGTAGAATGTAAAGCCATGTAGTTGTCTGAACGATTCTCGCATCATAGATGAAAATAAAATTAATGTATCTGAATTGTTGTTGTTGTGTTTTCCTTCTTTGCTGTGTTCATTGAAATCAATGGGGTGGGGGAGGTATTCAAAGAAAAACAAAGAATGTATATACACCTATATTAACAATGCTTAAGATTTAAAAAAAAAAATTATCCGTTTGTTAGATCCATAATAAATAGTATGGATATTAATTATGTTATCTGTAATTTTAAGGTAGGGAATGTTGAAAAGGCTTAGGCTTTTAATATGCTTCTTATACATTTTTTCCCATCTTTCATTTAAAAAAAGCAGCAATCAATTTTAGCCCAAATGCTTCTGCTGAGATAGAGATGCAAATAGTCTTCTCTCTCTCTCTCTTTCTCCCCATTGTAAATAATATAACTCTGCTGTAGTATATGAAAAACTAAAAATTATAAGTACACAAATTAGAAAAAGCAGCATTCCCAATTCTCTTATAATTTAATCTCGGCTGTGTATGATTAGACATAAAAAAAAAAGCCAGGTAAGTATAAGTAGCTGGTAACTTTGAAATTTATACAAATAGGTGAGTATTAGATTATTTAATAATTTTTGTATATATTTTAAATTCTCAAATTATTTTAAAAAAACATTTCTCTGTTTTGTCTAAGAAGTTTTTATTTTCTTAAAATTTTATTTAAAGACGTAATATTATCCTTAAATACCTATATAAAATCCTTCCTTAGACATAGTGCAGATAGCTCCAAGTAGTCGGAATCTTCCGATTTTGATTGAAAGCAAATTTCATCAGGAATGCTTAAAAACAAAAATTAATGATTTGAAAAAAAAATTCAATGAAATTAATTATTAAAAATCAATGATTTGAAATCTACATTACCGTTTTGCACTCCTCTTTTCCAAATAAAAGAAAGCATTCTCTAATGTGTTTTTATTTTTGTCACGTTTTCTTCTGTGTAACTACAAAAATAAGATCTGGCATCATTTCACAGGGCTCTGCAATAAAAGCCCTACTCATAAAATAAGCTTTTTAATGCACTACAATTATTGCCAAACGACCAATCAAAATGTAGATAAAATACAGTGCACATTTGATAAATAGCAACAATTAGAATTTTCACTTTTGAATAGATTGAAGGGAATAATATTTTGATCCTCGAATAAAACAGATGCAATAATTTGAACTATTCCGTCGAATACAAAGATTCTCGGGGTAAGAATTTCCAGCTTACCCCTGCTCAGGAGTCTTGCAGCAATCTTCATCATTTTCGCACCATTCGAAGATACAAATAATGATAACTTCAGCTAACCAGTCTATGAAGGAATTGCTGAGACAGTGAATATCATCTGAGAATGGATTGTTGAAAGAAGAAAAGGAAAGTATTTATTCTTTAGATTTATATTCAATTATTAGCAGGAAGAAGCTACAACACAAAGACATTGGGTGGATGGACGGCTTCCTTTAGCGATGGTTCTTTAATGATCAGTATTATGAAAACAGTAGACAACTGCTGAAGATAAGTCTTCAGGAGTCGAATGCTTCGTTCAGACCAAAAATTGGTATAAGACTGGGTTTTTTTTTTTTTTGAGACATATGGTAATATTGAGTAATGATTGCTCATTTAAATTTATGTAAGATGCCCATCAAACCTTAAAAAATCAATATTACGTGAAATTACGATTTTCTTTCACAATGTCTTTTTTTGTACAATTTCACATTCTGATTCCTCATATAAAACTGCTCAGAAAATCAGCAGAATCTTTCTTCCTAGAAAGAAATCTCGCAATTAAATATTTGACGAAACAATTAAATCAGTTTGACTTTCATTGCAATAATGTAAATTAATTGGTAAAGTCATGCAAAAACAAACAAACAAACAAAAAAAAGAAACAGGAAAATAATTGGGACAATTACTGGCATTATTAAAAAGACAATTTTTAAAAAAATGTTTAGAGACAAATTAGTTGGAAGGTAATGGCAGAAAATCATTAAAATTAAGACTTCGATGTACCTGTTTTCACCTTCTAAATTGTATCGCTTCTGAATCGTGTTAAATGGCCCTGTAGAGCGCATGGAACAAAATAAATCACATCGGAACGGAAGATACAAAACCATGAGGATGGTGTCTATTTTATTTCGAAAGGTATATTAAGAATTGTGAGCTTAAAATTATTTTCTAGTTAATATAAGGTAATTGATAAAAAGTTTTGTCAACTTTGTCGTTTTCTATTTAAAATGATTTTATGACTTGAAAAAGAAAAAAAGCTTTATTTTATGAATATGTAATCGTTCTCTGGATAGCTTATTAAACAGTGCTTTCCCCCCAAATTATTGGTTTATCCCCCTGAGTTATAGCGACGTTCTTAATTAATCTTGATGTGATTTGAATTGAGTATAGAATTAAGACTGGGATAACTGGAGAACGCATTTAGAGGTCTGATCACAGTAATAAACTATTATAAAAACAATGTATGTGAAGTTATAAGAAACTACTGTTCATTGGATTAAAATTTATCTTATGGCTCATAGCCGACTAACTTAATTTTTTTTCAATAAAAATATATTCTGATGCTTGAAATAACAAAGAACTAAATATTTAATATCTTCAATTTTGGAATAATATATTTTTAAATATTTCTAGTTTTGTGCGGAAAAGTTGAATTCTATATATAAATGACAGAATATTATGAAACAACAACAAAAAAGAAAAGATTTTGAAACGCACTTTAAATTGGTAGTTCAATTTAGAAGTAAAAAGCAGGGCATTTAGTCTTCTATTCAACTAACTACGCAAACATTTATGCTACCTATGAAAAAATGTTTCAGCGATGAATTTAGTACAGCTTTTATCTATTCTTGAAAATTACACACTATCAGTTGCTAAAACAAATTTTGATTTAATCAAATGGATGCTTTTCAACCCTTTCAGCTGTCAATCATTAACTCCATTAATCTGTCAGATATATAAAAAAATAGTTATGCATTCTGATACCATCTACATAATCGATCAAAATACACATATTCGTTGAAAAACCCATTAGTGATTCCATATTGCTTCCTCTATCGCCATCCACAAACTTTTCTTATTGAAAAGGGGCAGAACCACCATCTTCAGATTCTTCCCTTAGTGCCTTTTTTGGCGTCAGAATTCTCTTATTTCCTTCTACACTTTGTATCAAACAATATCAAACCATTATTAATAAGCAACTTTCATGCATGAATAATTATATGTACTATGTAGATCATTAAATGGCAAATTTTTTTTTAATGTCTGGTTAATTTGACTTAAAATAATGAACATTATTGGCAGGAAAAGATGTTGCCATGTTCCTATATTTAATATTATTTTCTGTCGTATAATAAATTTTTCGAAATGTGTGAAAAATAAGAGGTTTATTACATTAAAAGTCTTCTATAATTACCTTATGAAAAAAATTGTCAAGGGGAATTACGAACTCTACTCTGTTTCGCAAGAGAAAATCTAAAAATAAAAATGGAATTTTGCTTGTAACCTTTATGGCCTACAGATTCAAAAAATATATAATTTATCAACTTACCGATGTAAAGAATGAATAATAATGCTTAATAATAAGAAAATAAAGGTCGTTTTTTTTTTTTTTTTTTTTTTTTTAATATAGTTACAACTAAAGTAAGAAAAAAATTGAAAAATAACGTTGAAGAAAATGGGAGATTGTTTTTCCGTCTTTTCCTAGAATACCTGAGAGAAGTCGCTTATTTTCCTGCTCGTTAAAGCTCCTCTGGTGCATAATGTAGTCGCATTTCCAATTATGGACGTTTCGCAATTTCCCTTTCTGACTCTAATCGGCTTTGCTCGAAATAAGTCTATATATAACGCTAACATACATGACAAAGAAATCTCTCTATTACTTATTGTCGAATGGCAACAGTTAAACATCCAAACTCTTCATTGAACGTTTTTACAACCATATTTCATACAAGATTCGTTAACTAATTAATAGTTCTACAAAATACTAATAGAAATTCTCCAGAAAAGACTTACCTGGTTTATTGATTTGTCATGTCATCAAATACTTCAGTCAGTCGGGGTGAGGTGGAGATGTAAAAGAAATCAAAATTGTAGAAATAAGTATCAAACAAAGTTTAATCCAGCATTAAAATAGGCTTGACTGTTATTGGATGAATAATTGCGATGGCTTGCTTATGGAAATTGATATTCAATCTTCCAAAATTGTTATCTCACGAAAATAGTTATTGGATTATCTTAAAATTCAAGAACTTACCTTATTAATGATATTAATTTCATTTCTGTGCATTTTAAAAATATAATTTGGCACACAGTCTGTTTATAATGTTATGATGAAATTCAGCCATTACTCAAAACACTCAGTCGCGTGATTTTGCTAATTTAAAAGCAATGTTTAAAAAAATTTTCTCTTGGACATTGACTCCGAACTAGGATTTTCACTTTCGCTTTTATTTTGTTGCATATATACTTTTTAATTTGCATCTATATATATATATATATTTGCATCTATAGGCTTTTTTTTTTTTTGCATCTACAGTATAGTTGACTGATTCAGTTAAACTTATGTCTTTCAGTGATATAACAAGGCGAAATTCTTAAAAAAAATATTCATATTAAACATTTAACAGCCTAAAAAAGTTAATAATCTGGTCGCCAAAAGTGGTTATTATTTTCATATCTTAATAAAAATAAACGTTAAGAAACTTTTCTTATACTTCACTATATCTGAGAAAAATTAGATATAATTATAATAAAGTTTACAAATATAATATAAAATTATTTGTTTGCGACTACATGATGCAAACGGTATGTATGAAAAATAAAAATTTCTTTAACACCATACGTATTCCACACGTTTTGCCTTAATTTATTTGTGAGAAAAAACAAAATTCATATTCTTTTTATGCCTGGCATTTTCTGAAATCTATATTCAATCTAAAATTTTTAGGACCCTCATTTCAAATTAATAATAAATTACTT
This sequence comes from Argiope aurantia, assembly GCA_026543865.1. Classification (NCBI taxonomy): domain Eukaryota; kingdom Metazoa; phylum Arthropoda; class Arachnida; order Araneae; family Araneidae; genus Argiope; species Argiope aurantia. The sequence goes on along the minus strand of JAPMOR010085630.1, from coordinate 1,384,844 downwards.
TCGACTCTTAAGTTTTAAAGTGTACAAAAATTTTAGTCTCTTCGTTTGGCACATAAATTTAAAGATTACTTGAAATTTCTACTCTAGAATATACAACATATAATTGGGTGTAAAATGGAGCTTTCCAGGTTGAAACCATTAACCTAGAGAGATTGCTCTTCAGTTTTATTAATTGTTATTGCGAAAGCAAAACGAATTGGAAATTGAAAGCATTGAGCGGCATATCACTTAAGGTAATAGGATTGAAGTGAATGCATCTACAGTAAATGTAAAGGCTCCTTCTACCTTAGCTATTTATCTATATGGATGATTGCGTAAATTCCTTTTGGTATAAGCCTGCTGACGCACCGTCTTTTATAACATAACTTGTTAGGATCCAAATCTCTGAGTACAGTACACTCCCGAGTATCCGGTGTTCTTACTATCCGGCCTAATTTTCTTTTACCGTAATTTAATGAGGAAACCAAGGCCTCTATTAAGGACTTTTTCAAAACCTAAAACTAATGACTCTTATCTTAAAGTTACCTTTTCATATCTGTTATAATCGTTTATTTATCAATGAAAAATAAAATCAGTTTGAGACAATTTTTCTGATGAATTAGGCCTAGGATTTATGTTAATGTTTTGTTTATGTTTCCTGCATTTAAGTTCGGCATTACTGAATTTATGTTAAAATATGAACAGCTAATATATTTCAACTTACTTTTTCTGTAATAAATTCTTGAAACGTGCAATGCAGTATAACTATCAGTACAGAGCCTTCTATTTTAACTCGACATGTTACCGGCCATTGCTTTTATGATTCACCGGACCGCGGCTGCGTTCATAGAAATAAACGGAAGCCTTAGTACTTAATAAGAACATACGCATTATAACATTGCGTCTTGGTATAAAAACTTTGTCTTCTGGTATTGGTGGGCAAAGACATGAATTCATAGTACTCCGGCTTACCCTTTCGCCACATTAGCCCGGATACTCAAGAGTATACTGTGGTATGATGGACGAACAGTCTTTTATATGCAATGCGTGTGGTGGCATTCAAGGTATATCCTAGAAATGAAAAATTCTACAGTATGATAAATAGTTCCATTTACATCTATCGTACTGCCATTCATCTTTATTATAAGTAGAGATTTTAAAAGGCCAAAATTTGAAATTTTAACACTAAATTTTTTTTAAAAAAACCTACGCATGGTCAATGAGACAACGTAGTATAGAATGTTTGATTGCAGGTCTGTTGTATCTTTGTCCTGCATTTATAAAAACAAGCGTAAATGTGAAAATGTATTTACATAAAATGCTCCCAATATATATTTTTATATAAATGATGTGTTTGTATTTATATATATAAATATTATGATGGTATGTAGTGGAATTTCCTGGTAACTCTTTAAGGACAGCTGATATATTTTATTAAAATTTTGATTCTCGAGAACTACACAAAGCCATTGATGGTTCTTATATATTGGAAATTTCTGATAATTCACTTAGCATTAATTTTTTCAAAAAGGGTCGTGACTTAATTTTCACATATCTTAATTTTGAAAAATAAAAGTCACTTAAAATAGAGATCAAATTTGTAGCGCTTTTTTTCCCCCTCCTGGAAGCTCAATACCAAGCAGACGTTTTGCGAAATTAAAAATTACGAATACGCAGCATTTGTATGTTAATCGCTAACGTTTTTCGTTTTTTTAAAAATTAATCGTTAAAGTATTGTTAAAATTCTTAGACTTTCCATGCATTTAAATTCATCTGGCAGTGCTGTTTTTGAAATGATGGGTAAAACTTCACACAAAATTCACTTGATGATAAAACTGTAACTTTTCCCATAAACCTGCCATTTTTTTTACCTAAGCATAGATCTATTAGGATTTTCAAGAAACCTTTTATTTGGAATTGTGATTTTCATCCCAAAAGATAGGTTTACAAGTTTATGTGGCAATTGCTACACCACACCTTTTGTTTATACTACTTACAGAATTCTTAATTCCGGCTAAAACGGTGGCATCAGGTACAATGTAAGCAACTTTTATGGTATTCGTAAATTTTGATTATTGCTAATCCGGCAAAAGCTAAAAACAACGATTCTGGAGCATATGCTGGAGAACACACCTTCATTCCTTTCTCCCAGCTGAAATCAAGAGTAACACCAAAGGCGTTGTTCAAAATAGGATAATGCCAAATCTGTGCATCTAGACTCGCGAAGTAACGCTCGAATGACATATAAATAAGATGCAACGTGTGGTCAACAGAATACCAATGTGATATACTTAATTTTTTTTTTCTTAATGTTCGTTGTGTTTATTTGAAAATAATTTGTGTCAGATCTTGGGATCTGCATTCACAACTTATATTATTTTAGGAACCTTGAAAGTCTTTTTAATAAACAGGCATAAAATTAAAATGCAGTGTTTGAATTTTGAGCTCGGTTAACAGGCATACAGAATTAAATAGAGATCCGACACCTGTAGTTAGAAAACGCAAAATTAAAAAGAAAATGCCCGTTGAATCATTTTAAAAAGTATAATTATGAAGCCTGTACAATATATGCAATAAAAACTAACAAATTTATCAAGTAAAATAAAATCTTTTTCAGTGAACTAGAACTAAAAAAAAAGCAATAATGAAAGACAGATGATATGCCAACAAAGGTGCATTAGAGTTTAAAAGCTATAATATAAGGTCGAACAATTAAAGAAATTGTTACAATTTGAAAAGATAGTATTTAATGCCAAATTACTGTATGAGCATATTATGATTTTTGACTTTTTACATAATAATGTGCGTAATTTTTACTTAATACTTGATAAGTGTCTAAAGAAATCCACTTAACACTGGCAAAAGCGCTCAAATGACATAATTTTACAGCGAAATAGGTTTAATGTTTCGACCAAAAAAAAAATCGATACAAATTTTGCTCACATTATCTTCGAAAAATTGCATAAAAATGTAATTAATGTCATTGAAATACTAAATTTTTTAACTTAAAAATCGTGTAAAAGTCATTTTTCTGTGAAGATTCATTCTGAAACTAAGACGGAAAAACATCAAATCATTTTACTTCCATATTATTACCATTCCCCCCATGGAGGGGCGTAGACAGTTTTTAAAAGTACAGTTATTCTTACGAGGCGCGTTTTTTGGGAGCTAGTGCCTTTCAGTACAGTGGAATCGGTGCCATTTCTTTCTTTGCATCGGAAAATTTGGTTGACTGCTCTTCTCATTTTGCATCGTATACATTTATTCTAATCTGTCTTTTCTGTATTCTTGAGTTTTTCTATTTCGACTAAAGGGCCGCGGTGGCCTGGTGGTAAGGTCTCGGCTCTTGAGCTTAGGTTTTCAGGTTTGAGACCCGATTCCACTGAAGAACCGTCATGTAAGGGGGTCTGTTGCACATTAAATTCGTCAGGGCCAAACGTGCTCCCGCTGGTGCGGTGTGCAGAGGGGGGTTCAAAATTACGAAGTCCTTCCCAAAATAGCCCTAGTGTTGCTTTACAACGGGACGTTAATATAACTGAACTAAACCAAACCTATTTTGACTAAATGATCACTGTGAGTGCCTTGTTTTTCAAACAGAGTAAGCCATTAAAGTTTTACTTCAACTTAAGATGACTTTTTTCTTCTATGTTAATGTAAATGACTTTCTACAGTTAAAAAAACATGGAATAGGTCGATTCATCCTCTGCCATAGATGCAATCCATTGAAAACAGGGGGAAACGTTTCATTTTTAGTCACCATAATTTTAGTATTGTCTGTGTTACTGTAACTGTCACTACTTTGTATTATGAGTAATTTTGTGTTTGTTCGTAAGCATAAACTTCGGTAAGCCATCCTTTCCTTGTTATTTTTACATTTAATATTTATTCATTGGTTTATGCTATTTATGTAAGTTAAAAGGATACATTACGAAATTTACTTTCATCAATAATCATTCCAGGTTGTCTTTTTTTCCCCTTGACACATATTTATAATGTCTGTAGGCAAATTCCAGTAGGGGAATGCAATGTAACAGAATACTAACATCTGTGTATCAGTCTGCAATATTAACATAATGACAAATATAGAATATTATTTCGAGTCCGTATACTGCTTTCTAAAAGGTGCTTTTTTTCTTCATTATTTTAAGGAAGGGTCAAAGAAAATTTTAGGAAAATAAACTAGACAGATGTGAGAGAAGGAAAGAATAAAGAAAGCTGAAAAGTATGTAAAAGTAAAAGAGTGAGGTTATTCACAAGAATTCAGGTACTTTCAAAAAACCCTCCCTCATCTAAAAAATCAAAGGATGCGATTTTCAAGCTAGAATAGGTCAATATTTACTATGTGAAGTATGGGCTCAAATAGAATATGCTTATAACTTTAGTGGAAGTTACATTTGCAAATTTTATTAAAAATTAGACGACATTCTATAATCTAATTTCTATCTATCCCATAGACTGCAAATTACATCGATTATTTTTATTCCAAATCTTTAAATGTATTATATTACAATGTATTTTTCTGTTAATGAATCTATTATATTTTTCATTTCTCCGTATTTCTTTTAATTATTATTAAGTATTCCATATCCATATTTACGATTTATTTAGATAATTAAGGTTTTATCCCAAAAAAAGAAATATATAATGAATTTATTGAGCTTCAATTTAGAAACATTACTGTTAAATTCAATAAACTAAGCCATTCTTTACTGTCATTATTTTGAATTGCAGCTTGTGGTCTAAGCTTTTTTTTTTTTTTTAAAATTCAAAAGAACTTTTTTTCCCCTCTTTCCTCAGCAATTATTTCTTTCTATTTTTCAGCAGCAATTCTTTCTTTTACATCATTTTCTCTCTTTTTTTCTTCAATATTTTCATTTTATCGTTAATTATGACTGTAAATAATTCTTAAACACCTCATTATAACATTGCTTTTTAAAAATTTTATCGTATAATACTATAATTTTAAATTTATTACCTATATTAATGCTAATTCTACAGCTAAATGCCGTAAGCCTTTTCTTTCTTTAGCGAGTTATGCCATTGTAAAAAGTACGTTAAAATACAACTCAAATGTACCTTGGAAATCAAATGAGGAGTTTTAATTCCAAGGTAATGATTGTCAGTTGGGATAAAATTACTTACCAATTTAGCAAGGATTTGCAGTTTTTGAAAAGAACATCTTTAATATTTACATATATTTATAAATATATTATCTTAGACCATTTTAACATTCTATTATTTTTAACACAAATTGCCACAATTTATATTTCTAATATAAAACAAAATTTTAGGTCTTGCACGTGAGCTTATTCGTATCAGATTTCGGATAATACCTGATTACTGATTCATTGATTGCAAATTGAATTTTCAATTTCCCAAGTTACAGAGAAAGTTGGTGAACAATTCACTGACATTTTTAGCAATGAAATTTTTCTAAAAATCGACGTTTCTAGTGAAACATTTTGCCTTCTCTTTTCCAATATGTGGTGTTTCAACCTTGTTTTATATTGAGCCTGAGTTATTCTGGGAATGCTGCACGCATATTTGAATTTCTGAACAATACGTGGGCGGTAAAAGAAGTAATAATAAAAAAATTGCTGAATAAAGATACTATGTAAAAAGTTCGATTCATACGACTTTTATGAACACGCAGTTTTATGTACAGGAAATTCATAACTTACGTTAAATCTTGCGAAAGGTTGGATAAATTGAAGATCATATTGATGTCTAGACAATTTGAAATCCTTTTAGCTTCAAGATCCTTAAAAGAATATAAAAATGTTGCTGTTAGGTTATTGTTTTCGAAAAAGAAGATAAATTTGTAATAATTTTTTGGGGCACTAATTATAATAAGAAAAGTTATTTTTGAAGTAAATTTTATGCATTAAATAAATATTAGTCCTTCAAACTATTTTGCTTTTTTATCAAGTGAGAACATGATGTTTTGATTTGAAATTTTTGAAGCTACAAAATGCACGGGCAAAAAATTGATTTATCTCTTTTGAGGCATTATGTTTTCGTTTTTAGGGTTATTAGAAGGTTGTCCCATTTGGCGACTTATCGGCAACAATAAGTCACAACTTGGCGCGACTGTCCGCCATGTACCCGATTCTCCTGTCTGGCCAATAAGGTGCAGAAGTTATCGCCCGAAGAAGCACAGAGATGAAAATGGGAATTTAATACGAAACAGGGAGGAGAGGCATCGAAAAGTGTTTATATATAATAATATATAATATTAAAAATTTAATTCGATTATACCTTATGTTTCAGCAATATGCTGTCTTATTCTTTCAGTTCAGTCTTATTCGCCAAGTATTCCAGTGGTCTATGGAATACTTGGCGTGTTTGTGGTTTTTGTATAATTTTTGCATCAAATTGTTTTTTAATGTTTTTCTTTTAGCATGTAAGTTTGAGAAGCGAAAAATTCGAGGCTTTTATGTATGATGCACATGCATGGCTAGTAAATAGTTAACCATTATTTAGCGAAAAGCTGTTAATTGCTCAATTTTTCTGTTATGCTTGGACTGAAAATAGTAAGTGTTTAAATAATATTTTTTCCTAAAGAATATTATTTCTTACCGCTACTTTCGTTAAAAATAAAGGAGATTGTGTGTTGGCGCTCTAGAACTATAAAATTTCGGATTGTTATTCTTTAGAGGTGGAATCGGTTCGAATTTTTGAAATTTTATTTAATTAAAAAATTAACGAGATTTTGGAGTTTCCCCTCTTGATTTTTTAAAATGTTATTACACATAACTTATTTTTAAACCATTTTAATATTAAAAAGCTGCCTTTTTTATAATATCAGTTAATTTGTCATTTTGTTCATAATTTTGGCTTTAAAAATTTTTTTTGCATAATTTTCAACAATAGATTTCATTATTGAATAGAAACGTTTTTTATTATTTCATGAAATACTTATTCAGGGGATTTTTCTCCCGTTGGTGAAAGTTAAAGAGGGATAATGTTTAATATTTGTGCAATTTAAAAGAGATACAAAGGAGACGTAATTAATTACATGACTGTTAGAAGATAGATGAATAGAACTTTTTGATAACCGATGTGTTTTTAATTACACTATGATATGATGGGACTTGACTTTATTAGAAGAATTCATATATACAATGAACAGAACAGGTGTAAGACTATTAAAACAACACTGCTTTGGTGTTTGTCACAATTTGATGCTTAAAAATATTTTCTTGCGAGAATAAGGAACATCAAATTATGTATAAGAAATTTAATTGAAAGTAAAACACAGCGATTATTCCCGGCGAATCAGCTGGTCATTAAAGGCGGCTAATTGTAAAATAAATTCTTGCAGCGTTTGGCTATCTACTGTGATGTTACTTTTTTGCCATTTGAACTACAATTCACGAGTCAGAATCTTATAGGATGAACAGAATAGTGATCTAAGCCTACTAATATCGAAATAAGTTTTGTTATTAATTCAGATAGCAACGATATGTTTTTTTCAAAATCTTTATATATTTGTCGTTTGTTTTGAATGTGATCTAGAAACTGGAGAACATTAGCTAGATATTTCCACATTCAACTTTATTTACATTTAACTTGCGGCAGCATACGACAGAATGATTAATAATGAATGTCATGCACAAATGCGATTATTTTAATTTATTTGCTGAATATCGCATGTGTTTAATCCTTTAGGATTGAGTTGCATCCTTTAACAAAATTGTTTACGATTCGAAGATTGCCATACACGATGAATAGGGACCTGCTAGAAAAAGAATTTGTAGGCATGCAAGGTTGCCTGTTCATCTGTTCTGTTGACAAAATGCTTAAATTATTGCCGAGCAACAAATTGTTGGAATGCATGTTGAACATAATTTTCAATATCCAAATTCAAGCTGTTTCTTTTTAAGTGCAAATAAAGGAATTTAAATAAAAATATTTCGTTTAAAGATTTACTGATGTGCTACAACAAACACAAATTTATATGCGTGTTTGTCTTGGATGCGATTTTATGGTCTCATTTCGAGCGTGATTTTTTAAAAAAAAAATTATTCTGAAATCTATGTTTAAATTGAAGTGTGCCATTTTTTTCCTAATTTTATATAAATCGAGGTATTTTTCAAAAAGTATTTTCTCATGTTAAAAATATACTACTAATAAAGGAAAATATGTATGCGTATTTTGGCACTCTTTATGCCTGACTATTTAGAAAATATCCACCCTAAATGTAATAAAGCTTATCAGTAATTTTTTTTCAAAAAATAACGGTATCTAATACAAGTTTTCGCTTTTAAAATTGTTTCCTTCTGTAGTAAATTCAAAAGGATGAGTTCCAATTAATCTTAAAGCTGACGGATTTATTTGGCAGTTAGCCAAGATCGTCAAGCTCTATTATACGCAAAATGCCAAAATGGTTGCATTCACTTAAGTTCTCCTTCTCTGTGCATTCACTAGTTTATTCGGAAATTTTAAAATTTTGCCAAGTTCCATTATACGTAAGATGCCAAGATTTCGTTAAACTCCATCCATTATACAAATATGCACAGATGGTTGCATTCCCCAGTTTATTCAGCAATTTTCAAATTACGTCAAGATTACCAAGCTCCATTGTACATAAGATGCCAATATAGTGTCATTCCCCAGTTTACTTGCCAACTTTTAAATTACGCCAAGATAAACAAGCTCCATTACACATAAGATGCCAAGATTTCGTCAAGCTCCATTCATTATACATAATGTGCCAAGATGGATGCATTCTCCTGTTTAATAGGCAATTTTCAAATTACGCCAAGATAGCTAAGCTTTATTATACATAAGATGCCATGATGGTTGGTTTCTTCAATTTACTTTCAGTTTTCAGATTATACCAAGCGATATTACACATAAGATGCCTACATTTCGTCAAGGTGAATGACAAAAAGTAATTTTTCTGGTAGTAAATTCCAGAAAAATGGATTACCTCATACCTTTCATTGATGAATTATAATAATTATTAAAAAATAAAAAATGAGAAAAAAAAAGTTAGGAGCGATTTTTGCAATTTCCTGATCTATCTAGTTTGTTTCTCAAATTTTTTATAAAATAAAATGCCTTCTGCTGTATAGTTATAAAAATATTTAAAAAAAAATCGTATTGCATTTGCACTATATATTTTTTGTTTTTATTTATTATACAAGTTTTTGCACTTAATTTGCCTTTGGCATTTTCATATTCTTTCAATTTCAAAATGGGATTGAATATCTTTTTATTAAACGAGCTGAGTTGTTGCTCTTAGGCAAGAATATTTTCGAACAAGCTTTCAAAAACCCAATCCATGTAGGATCATACGAGCTGATAATCAGCTAAACATTTTCAGTAGTTCCGCTCTGGAACTTAATTTCCTTCCAAATAAAAATAAACCGCTTCACTGCACCCGTAACTCGTCGTAATTCGTTGAACGCATCGAATAAGATGGGATGAATTCGTTTTTGGTGCGTTGGATAAAGCTTGGGAAGCTGTTCTGGTTTCTTCAGCGTATTGATCCCGGCGGCTAAAAATAACTTGCCCACCTGTTAGGAGATTATAGGAACCCATGGCATTCTTCTCTGTACCTGCGCTCGGATCATAATTAATCCGTTTTAAATTTAACAGGAACATATCACTTAGTAGGATAGACGGTAAAGAAAATGAAATGAAGCATATGTTTTTATTTTTTTTTTCCTTGCAGTTGAGTTTTTTTTAATTCGATCTTTTTATTGTAATACACGGGGATTCTTGATTATTATTTGGTTAAAATAAAATATGCTAGAATTTCTTGAGCTCTAATTCGTCTCGATTTTAAAATTTGTAATATATATATATATAAGCTTAAGAGATTTAGAATTTTTGACAGCCTTGTTTTATTTGTGAAATGGGTATAAATAATTTATTATTTTGTTTTATTTTAGAAGCATTTAATCAAATGATGTTTTGAATATCCAGCGGAAAATATTTAAAAATTATTTTATTCTTTTAAATATCTTTTTTTATCATGTAAAATTAACTGGGTTTGATTAAGTTTGAGGACGATTTTCGGAAGGACTATGATACATATTTTCATTGTTATATCAAAATGTCTTAAGTCAAAAATCATATTCGGCAAAAATATGAATTTTCAGTTTAACAGCAGGGGCTGTTAATATATGGCTTCTTGTGATAACGTAAAACAATCGAATATTGCACACAATTTTAGAAGAATTACAGCTAATCTGTACAATTGTTTTGTGTTAATGAAATGGCTTTGAAAATTTAACATACGATTTTTCTGATAACAATGATGGTATATGCTTATAGATTTCAATTTGCCAAACTTATTTCGCATATTTTTATTAACATTAGTGTTGTTTTTTAAAATTCTTTATCATTTAATATCAACGTTCATCAACGTTCTTAGTTTTTTCCTCTAAAATACTTTGAAACTGTAATACCTGCTATTGACAATAGGATACGTACTAAAGTTGTAATTAAATCATTTTACAACTTGTATATATCAATGTTGATAAAAAATTTATTTGATGTTTTTTTTCTGCTTGTCTGATTGAAAATATAATATTTTACACTGAAAAGTTGAATTAAAAATTCATACAAGTAAAGTGCGGTGTATTAGTTTATATAAGTCTTCACAATTTTTTTCTTATTTTGTTCAAATCCAATATTGTCAACAGGAAAAAAACTGTTTTTTTAACTATAAACTATCTTTGAAACAAAATGCGATTTTTTAAAGCATTATTTCCTTGAAAACATATAAATCACACATGTAAAAACACATTTTAAAGTCAGTTTTTAATAAATCAGATATTAATGGATTAAAAATTCATTCTTTGAAAAAAAAAGTTTTAGGAAAATTACTCACAATTAAAAAATAACTGGGTTTTTTTTCAACACATTTTTTAATTATTCTTTCCTATATACATATGAGCCACATATAAATATTTTATTTAATATTTTAACATTTATTTATTATAGTATTGATATTTTATTTAATATTTTTTCCGACATGCATTATGAATCATAAATCTCAAAAATGTAATTTAATGCTAAATATTAGAATATAATGTAAATAATAAAATAACAATTTTTTATTAAAATTATGCTACTTACTTATTTTTTTACTTTTATTTATAAATAATAGACATAATTTATTAAAATTTAAAACCAAACAAAAATTTAGAAAATCTTAATAAAACACTGAAAAAGATATTCAACCGAGTACTGGGAGAATAAATTTATCTTATCTATTGAATTGCCCATTGCTTTTAATGACTAATGAAATATTTAATAATCAGCGTAAATGAAAGCTTATCATTCACTCTAATCAATGAAAGGACGCGAGGAAGTGCTTTCTTTATTAAGAAGCGTTTTCTTCCTGAATTCCCAGAAAGAGAATATCTGGGTATTTATAATTATTAAACCCTCATCTCATTCGAGCTACGCTTTTAGACTAATTGGCTTTTAATGAATTCGTAGAATTTCAAGAATATCAGAATTTATCGCGATATTAAAATTCCTCTCGGCAAGCTGGAAAGCAAAGATAGATTCCTTTACATCCGAATTACTATCTGGCAACATCAATTGTTGATGTTAGAAGCAGTCAGTATTAGGGATTGAAAATAACTTTTCAGCCCCTGACGTCTTAAATATTGCAGTTATCTACAAACTTAGAATACAAAAGTTGTTTGTATTAATGAGGCGCTAATTTGGCTAATTGAATTTATTTTCTATCTTCAGTATTAAGAGTCTTTATTTTGCTATAATATTAAGAAAGTTATAACAAAATAACAATTTCAACCCCCGCAATTTCCATCCCCCTTTGAACTAGATGGGCCATTTACGAACTCGTCCGATATTTTTACATTTCTAAAAACATATTCTGAGCTAGTTAAAATCCAAACAAAAAAATTACTCTAGTCATCCTGTTGACAAGATAACATGGGCAAAGCGTTATACTCATATATATATATATGCTTATATCAACTTTTGAACGAAGGGTGGTTTTGGGATATAGGTACCATAATCGGTGAAGAACTGAAGGAATTTTCCCAAAGTCTTGTCATGAGAACCATTGCAATAGGCAATCTTCCTGTAGGAATCTACCTAAAAACGCATCTTCAGTTGGGGGCTTTTTTAGGTTCTAGATTCTTGTTGCTCGTTTATTCCTTTAATATAATCTAAGATATTAATATATCAACTAAATTCCCTGATGATATCTTGAAAGCTTGGAATATTAGATTTTTTTCGCAGTAGTATATGATTTAATTTTTATTGAAGAAATGATCTCTGAAAATTGTTTAGAAGGTCGAAATCAAAGTGATACTTGTCCATCTTGCAGCATTAATATGATTATTTCTTGCTAGGCGACCATTTGGTTTTTCGGGATTAAAAATTGCTACAAATTTCAATTAAATATTTTGTGCAATTTGGTCTTAACGGTTTCTTCAGCAAATTCACATTTGATCTCGCATATTTATAGACATACAACTCTTTCTATTTTAGAAGTCTTGCCCCTTTCTGTACATTGTGCAATGCATTTCTCAAAATTTTCTGTCAATATCTTTATACTTTCAATTATAGCACAAGTAAAAAGTAGTAGTGTGTGAAAATGGGGGCACTTTAAAAACTTCTCTCTCTTTTTTTTATTTTAATGTTAAAACTTAATTGCAAGTACAATAAAATAAGATTTATACAAAGGGTGTTCAAATGAAAAGGTACGAAACGACACTGTAAGTATAAATGAAGACTCTATTCAAAGTATACACCATAGGTTCCCAAAGTGGTCCATAGGAGACGACACGGGGGCCACGTAGACATGAAAAGAAAACAGGGATTCACAAGTTGTAAGTGGGGGGTTCACGAAAAATTTTCAGGTTTTCATAATAAAGAACAAAAATTTTGCAGTTACAAGGGGGCAGCCTTAATTTAATAAAAACAAAGGGTGTAATTTCGGCTTTTCTTGGTAAATTGAAATTAATGAAGCAAAATATTAGTCGGCGCGAATTCTCCCAGTTTCCGCACTTGTCACAGATAGAATGTCTTGATGAGGATATTCAGACATACAATCAACATTTAAATACCCTGCATGATGACTTCAAAAATAGATTTGAAGATATTCTGACAATGGAAATACCACCATGGATCATAATCCCATTTGATGAAACGGAAGAGATGAATGTAATATTACAAGAGGAGCTACTTGAGCTCAGCACCAACGAGGAACTGAAGGTGAAATTTAAAAAAGGCTATAAAACATTTTGGCTGCAGGCAGAAATCCCCGAAAAATATCCTGGGACGTGGGAAATAGCGAGAAAAAATTTTGATAGCGTTTCCTTCGTCATATCTTGTTGAAAGAAGTTTTAGTGCCGTTACCAACCTGTTACCGAAAAAAAAAATGGAGCAGATTGAACATCACAGAAAAAAACAGGAAGATTTGAGATTACTTCTTACAAAACTGAAGCCAAATATTGATAATTTGCTGTCAATTCATCAAGTACATCCGTCTCATTAAAAGTATGACTATTTTTTATTGTTGATTTACATTTCAGAGTTCATTGTTGATTTTTTGTCAATTGTTGATTTTTTGTAATAATAAATGTTTATAATTTTGTATAACCACAAGTATTATTTTAATACATAGGACACAAGAAAATGTGCTACTTTTTTTTTCTTCTTAACAGTCCTAATTTAGGCTGATATTTTTTAGGAGTTTTGGGAATACAGTAGAAATGTAACAGCAGGGGGTCAACCGAAAATAGTAAAACTTTGAAAGTAGTCTACGAGAAAAAAAAAAGTTTGGGAACCTCTGGTATACACCATAGATCTGAGCACAATGAACCCTTTGATTAACGAGCCGATGGATTCCTTGTCCCAAGAATTCCTATGATCATGACGAGACTCAGTCCTTCACAGCGTCCTTGAGTTCGCCGTCCAAGGTCCGTTACTTGTTGAATTCCTCGAGCACAGAAGAACCATTAACTCTGATGTCTACTGTGAGACACTCCGAAGACAACACTGGTGCATTAAGAACAAAAGACCGAGGTTGCTTACGGAGGGTGTAGTTCCGCTCCATGATAACGCGCAACCACACGTCTCCAGGGTCGGACATGATGAGCTGGCCAAGTTCAAGTGGGAACAGCTCGACCATCCACCCTACAGCCTGGACATGTCGCCCTGCGATTTTTATGTGTATTATACCCTAAAAAAACACCTGAAAGGGAAGAGCTTCAACTTAGACGATGAATTCAAGGACGCTGTGAAGGACTAGGTCTCGTCACTGCCACATTAATTCTGGGAACAATGAATCCTTCGGCTCGTTAATCAATAGGATCGCTGTGCTCAGGTCTGTGATGTATGCTTTGAATGAAGTCTTCATTTATATCCACAGTGTCATTTCATACCTTTTCATTTGAACACCCCTTGTTCAAATATATAGTGTCCACTTTAACTGTAAATTTAAATGATAGCTGATTTTAATTCCTTTGTGCAAATTGCTAATTTCTCAACCGTTAGATATAGACATATATTTCTGTTTGAAAAATTATTTAAATTTCGAAAAGACTTTTATTTTTTTAATATTTGAATCGATAAGTGTATAAATGTATTTCAGAAAAAAAAATACAAAATCTAAACTTTTATTGAGCTTCCTCTGGTTTTATTAGGAATATTTATTAAATTATTCTAGAAAATTTATTTGAAGTATAGATGAAAAAAAGTCTACATTAAACGTCACCGAATTATGAAAAACTTTGATTAAGCATATTTTAGAAGGCTTTAGACCATTCCATTAGCGGTATCGAAGAAGTTCTACCAATCAACTGACGGCACTATCTCGAGGCGCTCGTTCTTTAATTTAAAATAATGAAATTTAGATATTTATGCTTCTAGTTATTTTTGATTTCAAAACTATAGAACTTTCTTGAAACATTTAAGTACATCTACAATAATTTATTAAATATGACTAACCGAATCAAATGACTGGATAAGAATTTTAGAGCGTCTAGAATAATTTGCTAAGTATTACTAACAGAATCAAGGGATGATTTTGTAAAAAATTGCAATTCGTAGTTTCTTTAGTGCTACATTTACTATCTAAAACAATATAGAAAATAATTCATTATGCGATTTAGATCATTTTTCGAATTGGAAATATATGCTAACAATTTAGAAGTGACGACTCTAACGATTTAAATGGGCCACTACTTAAATCGTCCACTAGTTAATTTCTAATTAGCTTATTAGTGAATTCGACAGTGCATTATGGAACCAAAAAAAATTAACATTTTGTAGTGAAACTTACATTTTTTAAAAATGTTACTTTGAGTACTACTTTTTTACTTTCTTCTATACGAAGTATAGAAAAAGTATTTTAATTATCAAAATATTCGAATTCAAGATTTTCGCGAATTGGCGGAGATTTTGGCAAACATATATTTGTATGATAAGTTCAGGATAGCTACTAATTTATGCCAAAGATCTATATTTTATTACTATTGTTTGTCTATGCAATGCAAGCATTCCCGATCTTAATTTTATGCTGAAAGAGAGGAATTAGATATTTATTACATAGAATGCTAGAAAATTTCGTTGAAACTATTCATAATGTTTAGGGGCCTAAGTGAAGATTAGTGTGCACCGGCTGTTTGTCGCCAATATTGCAACCCATCGGATGCCTCTTATAGCAACCGTACTGCTGTTTTGTTTACTACTTTTTGCAATGGTTGAGTTGTACATAAACTACAATTACATTATGAAAAATGATAAATTAAAAATATATCGATTAAAGATTTTAATTTTGTTCTTTATTATAATTAAAATTTATTAAATAAAGAAAGTTGAGCTTATAGTTAAAAGTTATTTTCTTCTTTCTTTTTTTTAATGTGAATACGAACAGAAAATTTTTTGCAATTTTTAATTGTCAGTATGCGCTTTAAAAAAATCGTCTGCATTCTCACTTTAAAAGACAGCTGCAATGGAATTCTTCGCAGTTCTCGTAATTCCTTTGGTGTTATAACGGTTGGTTCCCTTCATAATTTGTTATGTGGGGAGTATTTTGAACCTGTAGAATGGATGAAGGGCGAGTTAAATAGGCTTATATAATATTACGAGTATTACGAGTTGATGAAGTTAGGAAAGGATGCTTGTTTGAAATTTTGTATTGAGAATGGTTTGATAACGAACCGGCAGAATGGATGAAGGGTGAGTGGAATATATTTTTTTACGAGTTGACGAAGGTGGGAAAAGTATGTTTGTTTGAAATTTTGTATGGAGAATGTTCCGATTGCTTATTTATCCGTTTTTTCTTTTCTCTTGGTTATGTACTATTTCTGTTATCCACACAGTCCTTATGTTCAATGTGATAGCGAAGCTACTAGGTTCCCTCTCCCGTTGATAGCGAAGCCGTAGGATGATTTTTTTAAGTTAAAAAATTCTGCCCGGTGCCTTCTACAGATGCCGAAGGCACCGGGCAGTATGAAAAAACAACAACAAAAATATCAGTAAAAAGTCATAATTAAATGGCGGGAAATGGTAACCGTAACTGTTCCGCGGAAGTATTTGTTTATTTTGTCCGCCATCTTTATTGGCGACTTGGCATTGTTGGCGCAGCTGGGTGCACACTAAAATTCACTTTTACCTGTTTAGGATATACATGAATCATAATAATCTATGGATTTACAATGAACATTCTAGTAGCATGAAGAATTACAATGAACATTCCAGTTGCATGAAGATTTAC
Source organism: Argiope aurantia (assembly GCA_026543865.1). Classification (NCBI taxonomy): domain Eukaryota; kingdom Metazoa; phylum Arthropoda; class Arachnida; order Araneae; family Araneidae; genus Argiope; species Argiope aurantia. The sequence goes on along the minus strand of JAPMOR010085630.1, from coordinate 1,368,145 downwards.
AATGAAATTTCCAGTTGCATGATGATTTATTTCTGTTTCTTATTTCCATTATGAACCAGTCTTCCCGCTTAGATACAAAGAATTTGAATTCTTGAATTATTAAAGCCTTTGTTCATTATGACAAGAAATGAGTAGTTTTTGAATTAGTGTAAAAATTTATATGATGAAATTAAAAAATAATAGTTGGTAGGCGATGTAATAAGAGACATTTCGATAGATATGCAATACTTACGTTTCGCCAGACTGGTAAGAATACGCCACGAAAAAACCCAACATTATTAAACAGGCATAAGAGGACAAAAATTAAAAACGATTTAATTTTCTATCCAAAACCGCATAAGAGAATGAAGCTTTAGACTTTATTTGTATATTTTTATTTTATTTTAAAATTTACTTTTATTATTTACTAGCCGCCTTTGGCGACCAGCCGGTTCGCCAGTATTACCGCTCTATACAATTTTCAATTAAATATTTTAAGTAACTGGTCTCTTAGTAGATTCTCAAACAAAACATTTTTAATCTTCAAATTTTGATAGTCATACCAAACTTACACTGTTGTTTAGATCGTTTCGTTCAATTTACTGTATATATTTTCCTAATTTGTTGTCATTTCCGGTAAAACTTCAAGTTTAATTTAAAGTGGAAATGATGACATAGCAATTAATATAAAGATATTTTTTTAATAAAACCAAGCGTTTTATTTTATTTATCATCTTAATTGTTATTTATTTATTATTATTATTATTGAATATGAGTGTTGCAAACAGAATCGCTCGGTATTTAAGTCCTATGTGAACAACAAAATATTTTTCATAATTTATGTAATATCTCAAAGAATAATTCAACAAAAATTTCTCAGATTCAGCATAAAATTCAGTTTTTAGTTTTGCTTTCAAAAGGATTGAAATGAAATAAAATAATAATATTTTGTTCCGGCATATAAATATATTTCAAAAATTATGAAGTCTAAATTTAATGCAGTAAGGTGTTATATATTGAGAAATATTCTGGACACACCAAATTTTAAATAAATGAATGAATGTTTCTAATTTCCACGATCAACTAAGACTTATTTATGAAGTTTTGAATGTTAAAAATTTAGAAAGACTCAACACTTTCATAATCTTAGGCCAATTAATCTTGAGAAACCTGCGCGCTGATTGGCGTATTTTCTTTGAAACGATCGATGGAAAATCTAAAATTATCCTTTTTTTTTATTGAATAGTGATATTCAAATTTTCATAAATCAGTTTAAGTGATTGATTTAGTTGATTGGAAATTAATTCTTTTTATTTAAAATATTAGTATTTCAAGAACATTTTGTTAATTGTGATTTCAACAGCAGTAGATTTATGTAAAATCAAAAATTCGTTATTTATTAGGGCATTTATTGAATCAAGTTACATAAAATGTAATCATTTTCCATTTAGACCATTTTAGCAGATCTGTGTCTTACTAAAGGTTTACAAATTAGCTGTGTGGCCCTGATTTGAATGGATATCCTGTTCATATTAAACAAAACTTGCCTTAAAATAAAACTGATTTATTGGATTAATAATATAGAGAGTGTAAAAGATCATAAAATAATTTTTCTTGAATTTATTTTTTAGAAAAAATAATATTTCTTATTTGTTTCATTTCCTACAGACACGTGCCGAAAATTATATTTTTGCAGATTTCATTTCCAAAAAGATTTAATTTATTTTTAATTGGAGCTTTAATCAATGTGATGGCAACACTTTGAAAAAAGCTAATTTTTTCCCAGGAATGCGAAACGTGCTTAATTTTAATTTTAATTTTTTACGAAAAAAATTATTGAAAACATAGTTAAAATATTTATTTAAATATTCATTAAAAATAGAAATTTAATTTTAAGATTAAAACATTAGTATCATTTAAAAGATACATTTTTGATCTTTAACTTCATGTAAAAATCTTTTTTGTGCGGTAATATTTTCGGCAGTTATAGCAGAAACACGTCAAAATTTCGCTTAATTTTTAAATAAATAAAATTCTAGTTAAAAATTCGAAAAAATAACCCCCAGGTGCACATTCCTGGCCTCCAAGGTATACACGTGCCAAATTTGGTAGCTGTAGTTTGAATGATCTGGCCTGTAGAGCGCCAACACACACACACACGCACACACACACACACACACACACACA
>JAPMOR010085630.1:1334898-1365879 GCA_026543865.1 Argiope aurantia | reverse complement strand
ACACACACACACACACACACACACACACACACACACACACACAATGTATTCAGCATTATGAAATACGTGCGTATATAAACGCAGAAACTAAAGCAATGAAAAAATGTTATAAAATATTTTTTGCAATTTACTAAAATAAAGGAAAACATTATTCAGAAATAAAATTAATATAATTGAAAAGCTAATTTTTTTTTAATTTGAAATTATTAAAGTCAAATGTTTTTTGTGCGATAATATACATCGAAGCTATTGAAGAAAATCATAAAGATTTCGATTAATTTTTAACTAAAAATTAAATTAAAATTTTGAAATTTTTTTCCTCAGAAGCCTTACGCTAAGAAGCAATCTAGATAGTGTTTTGAAGCATTTCACACGTAACTCAATTTATTCAATAAACATAACGTATAAATCATAACCGCTTTTCCCTTGTAAGCATTAACACACTGAAAAATTAAAAAAAAATATATAGGAATAAGATTGCATATTTTGTAGGGAGAGTTTAAAGTCTTTATGAAATTATTACTGAAGGAAACACTGATCATTGAGCAACATATTAACCAATTAACCGCATTTGACGCGTAAGCATGTCAATCCAAATTTTCATTTTGGTGCGGTCGGCGTGTAATTTTTTATCTACCAAAAGTGAAATTTCATTTACTTTACTGTCATTTTTTCATAAAATTTATTATGCAGCTATTTGTATTGCATTTTACTTTTATACACATCATAACTAACATCTTAATTTTGATTATGGACCATGTGAAGGGATTTTAAAATAAATTCTGCAGTGAACTGGTTAATGCAACGTACATAGGCACGTTGCTATGGTTTACGTCTATAATTTAAACCATCTTCTGATTAGATTATTCTTCCTTTGATATCTCTTAACCGTAATAGAGAAGTGGTCATCCAATTAGGTGGCAAGTTAGAATTAATTCGGGTAATCGGTCTCATTCATAGGGGAGTCACGTGTTTAATTGTTCTCTGCCGATATCATGTGATCACTTAAACTCGGGCTAACACAATGCTATAAACACCTTCCATTACTGGAGCGTGTGATATTTTGTACCACCATATGGCGAGACTTCGACCTTGACCTTTTATATCAAACCTCGAATGTTTACGTTAAAAGGGGCTCTAGTGTTTGTTGGTCTTTTACATCCAAAGCAAAGGAAATCTCGAGAAAATTCGTTTTTATGGACGTGTGGTTAAAAGATATGGATAAATTTACCACCATTAAGCAGGTAAATAGCAATTTTTATCTCATTTTTTTAAAATTAATAAATTGGTACAAAGCAATAGTACCACTGTGGCGGCTGCAACAATTGCAATTTATTTTTTCACCATAAACTGACACACTTAGGCCATCAAATGTTGGATGAAATTTAATTGGATCGAACATTTACCTTTATGTGTAGTTGAAATACTTGCTTCTGCAACTAATGAATCATTTGACACAAACGTTTGTATCATAGTTCGATGTCAACTTGATACGTCACCGTTCTGTGACTTTCAAGGGACTTTATTGCTACATTTAAAGCCATTTTCTGACGAATGAATTTGTAAATAAATGTAACGGTGAATGTGTTAAATGCATTTACAAATGTTTACCAGAGTTTCTTTAAGCTTTTCTTAGTAGTCGATATATATATATATATATATATATATATATATAATATAATATACAGGGTGTTTATTTAGTCCCGGACCCATTTTGATGTTTAATAACTCGTAAAATAATAAAGATAGATTAAAATTAATAACATAAATGGTTAAATAGACTCAAAAAGTTTCATGACCCTTGTCAATGAACTTCCACGTGTGCGCCCTTCGTTGCACGGAGAATATCAAGTCGATAGTCAATTTCACGCCAGGTAGCGGCAAGCATGTCGACATCCACAGAGCCTATTGCGATTGTAATTCTGGCTTTTAGGTCATCAATGTTCGACACTCTCCTCCTGCAAACGTTGTCTTTTACAAACCCCCAAAGGAAAAAGTCCATCGGCGTTATGTCAGGTGATTTGGGTGGCCAAGGAATTGGACCTCCTCGCCCAATCCATCTTCCTGGAAAATGGCTATTCAAAGAAGTACGAACGATGGTACCCCAATGAGGTGGCGCACCATCTTGTTGCAAAAAGACATGTGGCTGAAGCTCTTCTAGTTGTGGAAATACGAAGTTTTTCAACATGTCTAAGTATACGACTGATGAGACCGTCTTTTCTGTAAAAAAGAAAGGCCCAATGACTCGGTCGTGCATTAGTCCGCACCACACATTAACCTTTGGGGAATCCCTTTGTGCCTCACGGTATTCATGGGGGTTTTCAGATCCCCATATGCACACATTATGGCGATTAACAATGCCAGAAACATGAAAGGATGCTTCATCGGAGAACATTATGCGCTTCAGAAACTCAGCAGCATCTTCTATGCTCCTTAGCATATCTGTTGCAAAGGCCATCCTCCTAGGACTATCGTTCGGTTCTAAAACTTGAACAATTTTAGACTTTAGATATTTAGAACAAATTTAGATATTTAGACTAGAAAATGAAATTATCTGAAATTAACCACACGCGCAGACGATATTTACAAAAGTAAAAATATTCAAACCTGAAAAGAAAAATATATGAGTTATTCCATCAACAAATGCCATAAGTTTGTTTATATCTTCATTATTTTATGAGTTATTAAACATCAAAATGGGTCCGGGACTAAATAAACACCCTGTATATATATATATATATATGGACAATATTTAATAAACACTCTGTCGCTGTGGTTTGAGTTAGGGTCAGAGTTTTCAGATTATATAGTAGCAAATTCGAAATCCAGGGGCAATGAAGATCTGTCCCCAAGCAGCAAGAATAGTCGCTGATTGATTGGCCAAGCCTCGGATCGCTCGGCTACAGATCGTACATTTTCCGCGATAGTCGCTTTTGGGTCGGGGCGATATCGGACTCTGATCAAATTTTTTTCTATCGCCTCTAAAGGTCGCCTTTTCATCGGAGCGAGCACCCACGGCGATTTTGTGAAAATGGCCGTTTCAATATAGTCGCCCCATACTCGCCTCGATGTCCGGAAAGTGGCCTTGCCTAGATGGCGCTATTCGAATGTATTTTAGGAATTTCCCATGAATCACCTGGCTTGCTTTGGAATTTATTTAGCATTGCGAGCCGCCATTCCAAGAGTTTTGGTAAGCCCAATTTATTTATTATTCTATATTTGTAAATATTATAGTATTTATTCTAAATAGTGAATGAAAGAGGTTATTTTTAGTAAAGCCGCCAGAATTTGTTGATTACCTAAAACACGTAGTTGTATGCAATGTTATTAGCTTTAAGTGTAAGCGACCATAAAGCGGAATAAATATTTAACGATCCACTGTTCATCTCTCTATTTCATTTAAGTGCTGCAACTTTTTTTTGTTAATTGAGCTATCGTCATTTATTTTCTTGTTCGTATTTTATTTCTTGTTAGATTTTTATTTCGCGTGTTCTCAAATTATTGCAGTTATTTTCCCCTTTCATTTACAACTTCTTTCATTTTTGTTAACAACAATTACAAATGTTCAAATGAAAGAAATTTTTAAAAAGTATCAAATAACGTTCTTATGTTTTGGTATGGCTATAACATTTGTGCAATTATTTTTAATTTGACATGAGGCTAAAAAAAAAAAAAAAAATTCTTTAAAACTTGTGATTATGTAGGCATTTTTGAATACTCTTATAGGAATAGTTTCTAATTATTTCATATTTCATAAAATAGTAACATAAATTTTACTCACATTAATTTGAGTTATTTTTATTTTTCTCTATTATCCTAAACACTTTTCTAAAATTTGCCTACACGGTCCAATATCAGAATGAAAACATTGTGCTTATGAAGTTCCATAAGACTTTTACTTGCTAATTACTCATCGGTACGACCGGAGTTTAACCTACTGCTTGACGCAATTTTCAAAAATCGCCAACTCGCCGACGACGGTCTTGCGCCGTGTTTTGCGAAATGTTCAAAAGCGAGGGTGTAATGTACAATCATAGCGCATAATAAAGGCGAAAGATAATAGGTTTGCCAGTCTGGAGGTTGCCAGCTTTGGCGCATTATCTTAATTTGGCGAAGAAGGGGATTAAACTCCGGTTCAACCTTCTCCAATTGTCAACAAATGTTTTATTGTACTTTTAAAAGAAGTGAAAGCTCATTCATTATTAAAGTTAAATATGTTTTTTAGGTTCAAATCTGGCCAAAAAGGGAGAACCTAAAGAAAAGTATATGTATAATATGTTATGTGCATTACATATTATACATATACTTGCATTACATATTATACATATACATATTATATGTGCATTACATATTATACATATACAGGAAAAATATGAAATCCAACATTTTATAGAATGCCTGGACATTGTGTAAAATGACTAAAACTAACTGACAATGTATGAAACAATTCATATTTTCTAAGCATTCTATAGAATCCCAAATGACAACCCAGAAAAGTATGAAATACATCTCCAAATCGATGAAATGGAAATTTTGTGCACCTTTTGTTCCAAAACTGAAAATGCAACTGAAGGTAAAATAAACTCTAAAATCAATTAAGAAATACAAGCCAAAAATAATTTCTCAATGTTTATTTGGAAACTACTGTATGTATTCCTATTCCTGAAGTCAACAAGGCACAAAATTATTTGCACAATATATTGGCAGTTATAATGTATATGACAGAGTATGGTTTCGATCGACTTGGAACTTCAGATAAAATCTAAAACAATTATATGCGAGATATCAATTCACTTTATGCCTTTAGAACTTATAGAATTGGAAATATTCCAGACCACAAAATTCCTCTCCAGTTAGTTGGAATTGCTCAGCCCAGTGGAAGCAGCCAAGGATTTATCAAATGTATGTGTTAAACAAAGTGCCAAAATATGAAATGTCTTTGCATGAAAGATGTAATGAAATGTATTTCCAAATGCCATTCAAGCCTACCACATTGAAACAAGTAGGTTAATCTTAATTTCTGTTTTTTTTATATGAAAACTTTTTTTCCTGTATAAGAAAGGCATACATTTTGTTTTGTAAAACTTTAACTTTTCTTTATATATTTTGAATAAATTTTCTTTAATGGCACCCTCATTATTTTTTCAGAATGACAATTCAAGTGATTTTAATTCAGATTTGACTGATTCAGTGATGTAATATCTATTGTATAATGCTAATTCAATAACCTGACAATGATTTTATTTTTTATAAAAAGTCAATAAATATTTATGATGAATAGTAATTATCAGTATAACTCGGCTTAGAACAGTTAAAAGTTTAATTTTTATGCAACGTTTTCTTTTCTGTGCACTTGTATGAGCTCCATAAAGATTCTTCTCACTATAATTTTGAGATTTTTTTTTATCAATGTTAATGTTGCTGTTCTCAAATATTTTACTCTAGGTACGGTATTCTTTTGGTTGAAGTGTAGTTTAGTGTGCCCCCGAATTTGTCGTCAATATGGTAACCCAACGAAACGATCTTATAGCAACCCTAATACTGTTTTGTTTACTACTTTTCACAATGGTTGGGTTGTATATGAACTACAAATATTTTATGAAAAATGTTCAATAAAAAATAATAAAAAAATATCAACGATTTTAGTTTTTTTTTATATTATAATTAAAAGTGTTTTGATTGGTAACAAGGCACAGTAATATTTTTAATGTGAATAACAGAAAATATTTATTCTTTTGTAATACTTAACTGTCGGTATGCGTTTTAGAAATCATCTGAATTATTAATTTAAGAAATCGTCTGCAATGGAATTCCTAACACTTTTCGTAACTCTTTTCCAGATCAGAAGGTTTCTTTGACAATTCGTTATGTAGCTAATTGTTCAAGAACGGATGAGTGGTGAATGGGATGGCGGAAAATATTTTGTACCTCCAGAATGATGAAGGGCGAGTGAAATATATATTTCTTTTACGAGTTGATGAAGTCGAGAAAAGGATACTTATTTGAAATTTTGTATGGAGGATGATTTGATTGCTTCTTTCTTTACTTTTGATTACGTACTGTTCCTGTTTTCCACACAAACTTTATATTCAATGAGCTAGCGAAGATACTAGGATCCCACTCCCCCTGATAGGATGTTTTTTAAAGTTAAAATATTCTGCCCGGTGCTTTCTTCAGATGCCGAAGTCGTCGCATGCTCTAAATTTTACTCTCTACATAACAGAACCGCGCAGCTGGTTTGAAAAACTTCTTTATTTCAAAATTGTTAAGATAAGCAGCGTTATTGCTAACAAAGATTAAAAATTGAAAAATCTCAAAAAAAAAAAAACAATATTTATGAGTAATGATCATAATTTTAATGCAGAAAGTGGTAACCGTAACTATTTTGCAGAAATGTTTATTTTGTTCACCATCTTTATTGGCTACTTGGCATCCTTGGCGCAGCAAGGGGCACACTAAACTATATTTCTACCATTTTTTTTAATTGACTCACCAGGAAGCGCCTTAAAATTAGTCTTTTAAAAAATTTAGAATCGGCGCGTGATTGTGATGTCAAAGTGATAGTTGCTTATATCCCATGATACCCTAATGAATTATTAACAACGAACGTGTTTCTTAACAAATCAGAAAAATTGGTAATTATCAACTCTGAGTTGGTAAAACTTCGTCAGATGATGAAGACATTTTTTATAGCATAAAATTTATTATTTTTCTCTTAATTTCTACCCGCATATTATAAGTTTTAAATTTGTGCTCAGAAATGCTTTTTTATTAATTTTTTTTATTCTAATGGGAATTAAATATCATTCATATGTTTGGAACTGAAAATAATTGCAATTTCCCCTAACTTACCCATGAAAACTCTTAACAGCAGTAATCAGAATTTGTCTATTATGACTTTTTTTTCGTCTATTATGAAAACAAATGACTATAGTATTATTGGTATAGGCGTTCATATGCAAATAACTGAGCTATGCAACTAATAAGTGTAACATGTGGTCGGCAGCATCTATATACGACAGTCTGTACCTGATGAAGTTGTTAGATCAGTTCTTGCTGCTTACAAAGGCAGGTTAAGATGCTAGCGATTTGAACGAGGCGCTGAAATCGACAAACTAGAATTGGGATGAAGTATCTACGAGGTAGTGATGAAATCTGAATTTTCGAGAACGACAGTTTTGCGATTGTTCTATGAATATCTGGTGAAACATCAAATCGGTATGGGCTGAAAAAGTCCTTTAAAGGATAGACCATCGACGAGAATCAACTAAAATAATTAAACGAGATAAACGTGCTACACTTCTTCAATTCCTAAGGCATCAATTGATGGTGAACTATTCAACGTATTATCATTGATATGGGCTTTTGGAACCAAAAGTCATTCGTGCACCATTTTAATAGCCCGGATACAAAACTTGATGCATTGCCTGGGATCGATAGCACCGCTATTGGACTCTTGATGATACAAAACATGTTGTCTTGTTTGACGAATCTCATTTCCAGTTGTATCGGACAGATGGACGTGTATGAGTACAGAGTCAACTTCATGAATTTATATACTTGACACGTAAGCAGGCGATTGTTTAATTTGATGGAACTTCCGCTTTATGATGTGTGATGCATGCAGTCAGCATAATATAGTCAGTGATATCAAGCGATGAATCTGACATGTACGTAAACCTCCTTCCCATTGTGCATTTCGAAGGATTCTAGCAGGACTGACACGTCGAGAGACTCCATCCTCCATATCCTCTACGGTTATATACTTCTGTTGATCGTTTAAATCTCCAGATAAGAACATTATTGAACATGCTTGTGATGTCTTACAACGTGCTGTTTAGAAGAGATCTCGAGCGCAACGTTTGTGGTAAATCCTGATAAATTCATGCAGTGAATCGTCTCCAATATACTTTTAGATGTTAGTCGAATCTATGCCATGTCATTTTGCAGCCTCACTGCTTGGTCGTGAGGCTGTACACTATTTTAGGTATGTGTATCAGTTTTTGAGGTTCTTCATATTAATGTTTGAATAAAAGTTTCGTATTTAGTTACTAAGTTAATTACTTAAAATAAGCAGCTGTAATAGAATAATACTCTTCTCAACAAGCTAGTGTATGAAAATATGTTAAAAATTTAGCAGTAGTGGTCTCCCCGAAACAATTTGACATACTCTCCAATAAAGATCTTATGCCCCCCCCCGTATAAAATTGTGGATCTTGAATAACGTCGCGAATACTTTGCATGGTATTGGTGAATTAAAAATACGAAATATATATGTTTAGCCAGAATTTAGCAACTTTAGTGAGGCGATCGTTCGAATATATTGCCAACCAATTATTGCCAACCAATTATTGCAATTATTGCCAACCAATTGAAACCAAAAATTATCACTGAACTACAGTTGTAGTTGCACGATTATATACCGAATTTTTATTTGAATCACTACATTAGAATTATTGGTTTGCCTACATGCGAAAGTATAGAGCCATAGCTGATCAATCCTTTCATAGATTTGGTTCAAAATTTTATCAGAATCTATATTTTGAATGTTAAATCTGTGTTAATTTTATTTATTCAGCATTTTATGTTTTGTAGTTATAGAATTAACTTGTTCTCGAACAGACAAACAAGCATATTTTCTTCGAATTGATAGAAACAAACAAATTTGGTTTAAAGTCTATTTACCAATTTTTATCCGTCTAGCGGTAAGCGTTTCTTAGTTATTGTGTTCACAGACACAATGCCAAAAATGTTTTTGCGAACTTGGAAAGATCTAACAAAACTTCGAATTCGAAATCCTGGTTTTTGGGAAAAACTCATTATGATGACTGCCCTTTAATTGAAAATCTGCGAATGATTCGGTAAGAAGGTTAAAAATGATTTTGAATTATCTGTAATATGATTGAATGCTGTATTTTCTCCTTGACCATTAATTAGATACATTAAAGTATTAATTTAAGTAGGTTAATTCAAGATTAATTTCTAAATTAGTCTTCAGTTAATCCCTTACCTGAAACATTTCTGAAAATTCAGTTACAAAGAATGCCCATCGTACTGACCATCATTCCAAAAAGCTACATTTTTTTTTCATTGGGAGAGGGATGCTATTGTTCCGTCAAATGAATGGAATAATTTAGTACACTACTTGAGTGAAAGATCGTTATTTCTGCATGTTTAAGAGAAAAATATTGTGATTTGGACCAAATTTTTATTAAAAATTATCTGATGGAGTTTATTAGAGATAGTAATGGACAACCTTCAGGTTAGAAGGCTAAATTAGCTCAATGTAAAGATCTTTATAAGAATAGATAACTTCAGATTTTAGTATTATCTAAAACCAACTAAAATGCTCTATAATAAGGAATATTCTTGTATTAACTAGAATATCATCCATAAATATTGGAGATAGCAGTCCAGCACTGACAGGCTATATTCCTTGTTATTCAAAGCTCTTCCCTTCCACACATTTAGGTTAATCTTTTTCTATCCCTTTCATGGCCCTCTCTGTGTTTCTTTTCCTAAGGGCGCTAAAAGAACAGGATAATTACATATTTCCTTCCACGTCGCCTCTAATGGCATCCTCTGCCTACTATTCGACACGATATTACGCTATCCATTTTCTCTAATACCCCCCACCTGCCATTTGCAGAATTCACTTCCACCTTTGCCCACTGATAGAAGGTACGTGGCCGATATATTTTTGTGGAAGATTTCATTAATGGGGATTTGATTTAACGCTGTTACATCGGATTGAATTGATTTGTTGAATTAGCATTCCCATTAGAAGGCATTTGGCAGACTGAAAAGTATAAGCTATGTGCCTTTAAATCGCGATTCGGGAGTGGTATCGAAATCTATGCGTGGAGCACCAAATAGTGAGATCAGTATAACCACAGTGGACAGTGGCCACACCAGATTTAATATAATTTTCTAGTATTTATAAAATTGAAAGTGAAATCGGAAATCAATTTCGTAACCAATAATAGAAAACATTTATTAATGTGGTATTGATTTGTTTGATAAGAAGTTTAGGTTAAAGTTATACGGTGACCTTATAAGGAATATATTTTTGAAGCATGTACTTATTTTCACTTGACTAATGATATGAACTCAAAATTCCTTTTCTCTCATAAATCACTGAAGTGAAATGTATATTACAAAATACGTAATTAGGCGTATTTGCATACAATTTTACATTTTGCATTCATTTAAATTTTGAATATTTGACCACTGGATTTGTTGTGAAGTACTCATTTGGAAAATGCGAGGTTGCACACCTCGACTAAAATGAGTTGTCGAAATACGAGGACATTTACAGAAAGTTCGATACTTTCACATCTCCAGGCTATAATAGGCAGACCGACTGCTTGAGACTACTCGGATGTTTTAAATTTAGAGTTTGTTTGGCTTGTCCACGTTGTAAAAGTCAGTAAATGTTGCGATATTTGCATTTTTTTTATTGTATAGTACTTATTCTGTTGTGGTTGAGTGCTTTTTTCAAGTGGGAGGCAGTAAATAGAGTAAGAATATTGAATAAACACGAGATTTGCGTACACTTAAGTCTGAAGACAGTAGAGCTCAAAACTATGTAAACATTTGACCAAAGAACAATTCTTATCTAAATGTTATATACATAATTGTCTTATTCTTTTTTCTGTATTTACTTTGAGAGAAATATTGTGATAGTACCAGAAGACTTCTTTATAGCCTTTGTTTCTTTCTTATCTCTTGCACTTCTTATGTTACGACCAGATAGTATAAATAACCATAGGGAAAGTGCTAATTTTATTTGAGATTGTGCCGATTTCTGTTTCAAATGAGGGATGCTGTATGTACAGCGCTGATATCCTTGATAACACATTTTGCATCCTATAACTCTTTGTCTGAAACAGAAACCATCCTCCAATATATAATTTGCACGGCCGGTTGGGCCGGGCCAGTAGTGAATGGGTTAATATTTCAATGTCCACAAAGTCTTTTTATAATTCCATAATTTTGCTAAAAGATGAATACACAAATCTGTGGAAATTATTACAGAAGGAGAAGCATTTATTGAAGTTTGATTCATTTAATGCGTCACAAAATAGGTACTAATAACTGCACGAAGAATATTAGAACAGTACATGCTTCTTACTATGCTCTCAGATGTATGGCGACACAATGAGGGATAAATTCAGTAAAAATACTAAGACTGTTTGAAATAAATTTTTAAACCATCTTTCAATTTCAATTATGAAGACTCTGCATTTTTGTTTAATACGCAACATCTATATCACAACTCTTCAAAAAAAAATAATCATCCTATGAATTGTAACTATTCTGGAGAAATGACCGTTTTTTAAGGAATTTTCATTAATTATTCCAAACGCTTTAATCATTAGGAAATTATTTGAAATATACAAATGCTATGTAATAATAAAATTTGATAATGAAATTCATGGGACAGTTTTGAGTGGAATGCTTCATCAAGCACATTTTAAGTAATTTTTTGAAATCTTAGAGAATGTGGACATCGTGTTACATCACCATGAAATTGTAATACTATTTCCCTGCCATGTTAATCTTATGGTAGGGAGGAGAGATTTGGAAGTTACGTGAATTACAATCCTATCTTTCTTAGGAACCGATATCTAGAGATTTTTCTAGAAAGTCTTGACCTTTTGAAAAGTCTTGACCAACAAGTCTTGACCTGTTGGACAGCTATGTATATGTATGTTGTTCAAATGAGTTTTGGAGTTTTAATCCTAGTGTGAATTGGTAAGCTGTTAAACATTAAGTATTGCTATTTAGTAAATGATTTTCTGCTTGCCTGTGTTGCTAACTTCTATTATTGTTCTTCGTGTACATTTTGGTTATGTTTTTTGTTGCTGTGTTTTACGTTTTTTGAATATTGCGTCGTTTTTCCTTATCTGGTTTGTTGGATTAGATTCCCGTACACCTACTGGATGATTTACGTAACGATATTTAAGATTCATTTCTATCTTTTGACTTCTAAGAATGACATAAAATAAAACAAATTCAAGTGACACCTCTTTAATGGACATGGTTGAACGTTTCATCCAGTTTTTTCTTGCATGTCGCCTTACACTGTTCCGTCATTTCACATTCTATAAGATATATAATAAATTAAAAAATCGAATTTGTATCTATATTATGAGCATAAACTGGCTTCAAATAAACTGCCATATCGGTAAAAGACGACTGTAAATGACAGTAACCTTAAATGTATTAATCCAACAAAGCATATAGCCCTAGTGTTGCTTTACAATGGGACGTTAATATAACTAAATTAAACTCCAACAAAGCGTTAAACAAGTACATTTTATGGAGGAGATTATCTGTCCATCAACCTAACAGACGAAAATAAAGCGAACCGCTACTTCCCACGCATTCGAGTCAAAGAAAAGACAGGACGCCGTATTCTCCAGCCCATATCATGAAATACTTCAGGCAATACTTTCCCAAATCAAATTGCTCAGAGATGAGAATTTCTTTCTTTCATTCTCACTCTGGCCTCGGCGAGAAAGAAAACAATTCACGGGCAGGAGCAGAAGCAGCAGCAGCAGCGAGTACTAACCTTGCTGCCTTTCACTGACATCTAGTAATAGCAGGAAAGAGGACTTTTCTTTCCCGCTGACCAGACAAAGACCTCCCCCCCTTCTTTTCTTCTCAACTCCGCGATTTTTTGGGTCAAGCCACGACTCTGAGCCCCGCAAACTGATCGATAGTTTCGGTGCTATGACTAACCGAAAGTAATAAATATTCGCTGCTAAAAGCTTTCGGAAACTTTTATCGAAATTGAAAAACAGGCCTTTGCATAATAGTTTCCATAAAAATTGCGGACGCTCTCTTGGCGAATGGAATAAATATCGCTTTCGGATGACATTAGAGGAGAGCCAGCGGAAAAGGACGCTCCTTTTTGTGTTTTTGTTCACTAGAGGGCAGAAACTCGCATGATGTCGATACAAAAGGCCGTAACTTTGTATTAACATAATTTTTAACAGCTCTAAATGTTCACCGATTTTTCAGAGTGCCTTAAAATCAAAGTATGTTCTTATACTCTGGTATTTTATGTCCTAACTTTCTTCCCGACGAAAGTTAACGCCATATTCTTTAGAAATGTTAACATTTGGTGTCTGATTTACGATAAGTGATATAAATTGATCTAGAGATTATAAAAAGGTAAAAGTTCGATCGATATCTAGACATAGATTGTCTTTTGTATCAGTAATACAATTACGTATTTAGCATTGCTAAGAGCTGGACAAATTTTCTTTTTTCAGTATTGCTGCTTAAACCTTAATTTGGACAGAAAATTTAGCGAAAATATATCTTTTACTATGTGAAATAACAATTAAAGTTTCCTGATTAACAGCTTGAAAAGGGATTTAAAACATTTAGATACATTTTAAAAATCGATCAATACTGCAAAACTACGGACAATTTTAAAAGAATGGTAATAATTCGATTAATATTTTATTTATTACTTTTAAGCAAAAAAACATGTGATATAAGGATATCGAATCGCTTGATACACTTACAGCTTCGAAACATCCTAGATTATTATTGATACATAATAACTTTGTGGAGTTCTTACTTAATGTGGTATATCCATAACGTCATAGTCCTGATGGCTATTTTCAGCATCCAACCAAATTGATGCTATCAAAATTGATATAGTATATTGATATCATTCATCTATATTATCCCACTTGTAACTGGTATAGTAATGGCTTGTGACAATAACGTAGCTATTATGAACTTGCATAATTCAAATTTAATGTGCTGTATCTATAATTTCATGGGTCTGTTAGCCTATTCTTATTCTGCATTCAAGGTGATACAGTAAAGATTGCGACTCATTCATTTACATATTCTGCTTGTTGGTACTATCCTAGATTATGACAATAATTGAGCCACTATGACCATGCATAATTTCAACTCAGTATGGAATACTCATAGCTTCATTTTATTGATGTCGTATTCCTTATACCATCAGCGTTATCTAGTCACAATTGTGGCTCATCATTTGAGATTCTTTCTTATATATTATTCAACTCATAGCTGGTATAGTCATAGTATTATCTGGCTTATGTTAAAAACCGAGTCATTTATCATGATATTGAACAGTTCCAATCTAATGTGTTGTATTCATAGTGGCATAGTTCTAGTAACCTATTCTTATTCTGCACTCAAGGTGATACAGTAAGGATTGAAATTCATTCGTTTACGTATTCTTTTTCTTGGTTTCTCCAGCTTATGACAATAATTAAGCCTCTATGACTTTGTATAATTTCAATGTAGTATGATGTCTCCATGGGTTCTTTTTGTTGTCATATTCTTTTTACCATCAGCGTGATCTGGCAAAAATTGTGGCTCATAAATTGATGTCACTTGTTTCTATTCATAAACAGTTTATTCAAGTTCGAAATCTATATAAGATATTAGAAGTAGTGAAAAATAGAATTCCCCTGGTTCTTATGTTCTTAAAACTCGTACACTGGAATGAATGTTGCAAAATTCCATTTTCTATCTGGCAGAAAATCAAATTTCGTTGGATGGTTCCCTAGGAGCAAAAATTCCTATTAGTGATTATGCGATATAATTGCAATATTAAAGATTATGCTATTTCTGGCTGTTCATTTTTTAATATTTGGGCTGATCAAATTTTCTTTTCAGCTCTATACTTGAACAGTGGTTTTTATGTTGAGAAAAAAAGAAAATTGCGTTTTCAAACCCTTTTTTTTTAAAAAAAATTGAATGAAAGTAACTACGATTTGCTTCTGTTGAAGGATTAGTCGGGGACTCATCATATTATTTTAAACAAAATTTTAGGGAGATCCAATTTTTTTATGGTAGCTTTATAATACTTGCTTAATGCTATCAATTTTCTGAAGCCCTTCACTATATGAAGAAAATGAAGCTTTTAATCAGAAAGATTATATAAAATTTCATTTATAAGATTTTAAATTTTAATTAAAATTTCATTTTTAAGATTTGAAATTTTAATTTCTATTCGTTAATCGTCCTAAACTTGCGTTAAACGGACGTCGAATTATTGCTGTTTAAACTTATAAGCTGAAAGTACATCAATTCGTAAACGATAAAATTTTTCAGAAAAATTATGCGTAATCCACAATGGAGAGTTTTATGATTTCTTAATTGAATCAGTAAGATACGCAAACAGTGTCCTCTAATTATATATATATATGTATTAACCCAGAGAGAGTGGTCTCCATGAAGCTTTCTTGCATACTCTCCAATAAAGGTCTTATTCCATATTCTCCACATAAAATTGGGAGTCTAGGGTAATGCTATGAATATCCTGCATGGGATCTATGAACGATAGTTATGAAATATAGATCTTTGCGTGATTCTGATATTTTTCTTGAATCTATCAGTTGTACATGTATTTTAGATATCTTTTTTCCGTTCGATTGACAGCAAATTTTGACGCGAAACTATGGTTGTAGTTACAAGGTAGAATATAGAATTTCATTCATTTTAGCCATTGTGTTCACATGCATATGAAAGTATAGATCGATAAACGGTTAACAGAGTTTATGTGAAGGAATTTCATTCAAAATTTGATAGACATAAAATTTATGAAAAAAAAAATGTAATTTCATATATCAAATTTCCACTGTTTAGCTCAAAGCGCTTTTGTTATTGCGTTCACAGACAGAAATAATGCCAAAAGTGCATTTTCAGAATCAAAAAAAATTGAAGTTGAGAGATTCGTCAAAATCTCGAGTTAGATTTTTTTGACGATTGCCATACTTTCTCTATACTTTTATAAGAAAAAGTAAAATAAATAAATAAATAATAATAAACGTTAGGAGGTTAACATTTAAAACTAATAGTTATTTCTATTTCTATGATTTAATTAGATAGGCTCAAACTTAGTTTTTAGTGAAGATTTATAAAACTTATTTTACTACACAAATACTTTCTTTAAAATGGCAGAGAATATTTCAAAGCTGTTGTGGATAATTCAGAAGAATTCTTTGTAAGAAAAGATAAAAATAAGGTTGAATGAACTTGGCCAAATAGCCTTAGGGATACCGGGTTCACTTAGTAAGCATTTTCTTTTAGAAATATTTTTATGTTCTGTGTAGGTACAAAGATTTTTATGCATTTTGTCTGGAAAAGATATAGCTGAAATCTTGCTTCCGATTCTAAATTTTATTTCTTTCTTCAACAAAAATATAAACCAAAACTAACTTTGGATCAGAAATGTTTTCTCAATATTCGATGCAATTCTGTTAACTTATATATATTTTTTTGATATTTCTATTGAGACTTCAGAGAACATACACTATTTCTCTCCGAATTCTTATCTCACAATTTTATTTTAAGTATTTGAAGATTTTAATCTTTGATCAGTCAAATGATTATAGGAGAATATTACGGGCTGAAAATCATAGCTTTGTTGCCATTAACGACTATCTGTGTGAAAACGGATTTTACAGAAACGGAGCTCCTGTTATGTTCACTCAACATTTGAAAAAGCAATACGGCTATTAATATACGATGACATAGTTAATAGCACAAAAAAAGTTCTGCATAAGACATTGCTGCCAATTCTGATGACAGTCTTTTAAACAAAGTTAAAATGATTTCAAAGTATTTAATAAAAATTGTAAATAATTCTAAAATTGCAGCAAAAATTTTACGAAAATATCTGCAGGCTTTATTAGCAAAAATGTTTAACGTATTTCTTATTTTACTCTATTTTTAAAGTTTATTTATCTCGAAGTTTGTTCAATAAAGACATACAGTGAGAATAAAATATGGACCGATTTTAGAATCCGCATTCTTTGCTCTAATAATTGAATATTTGTAAGATCGGGTCACAGAGCAAAATGTCTTTCACCCATTCTTAAAGAATAAATGAAAGAGTAAAGAATTGATTATAGAAGTAAAAGATATATGAAAGATTGGTTCACCGGAATCATCGAACTACTTTATCTACAGCAGCGTTTCTCAACCTTTCAGCATTCGTGGCCCAGTTTTCAATCATAATTTTCATCGCGTCCCCCGCTTACAATATAATGTATACAACAATAATGTATGTTGAGTATTTTGGATTCTGTTTTTAAATTATTTTTAACTAACTGCGAAACAAGAGTAAAAGCGAGCCAACGTTGGCGAGAAACCACATCTTGCATTTTGAGCAAGCGGGCGGTGAACAGATGAAGCGAATAAAAGCGGGGAAAATTTAAATATTATATTTGAAATGAAAGCCAAACAGGGAAATAAAGTAAAAGAATATGAAAGTAGGAAAATTCGTCAATGAAAGTTAACCTCGACGGGGTGAGCTAAATTTAAAAACTGGGAATGCCTTTCTTCGAATAATAAAAGAAATAAAACAGAAGCATGACAAAACAGAAGTGAAAAAAATAGGAATGTTTGTGGAAGGGAATCCACACGACCTATGTCGTCTCGAGAATGCACGGAGCAAATATTTTCTCATAAGAAGGAAAATAGACGATAACGCAAGTTTCAATTCCATTCTCATTCGAGTCGATCTAACGCCAATCTCATTCGAGTCGATCCTTTTATCGCTATTGAATCTATCGTGAATTGTATGTTATATATGTTTCCGTGTTAATTGCAATTCACCATATAAAATATTCACGGCAGCAGATTTATGCAGACTCGTGAATAAATTTTTAATCGGAAGTAAGTGAGCTATAGACGATAGTCAAGCATCAACAAGTACGCAAACGAGCGTGGTTCCGAAAATAAAATCAAGGAAATATTCTCAAAAATACTTAAATTTTGGGTTTACCAGTACTGAAGTAAATGAAGAAGAAAGGCCCCTGTGTATCATTTGCTCAAAAATGTTGGCCGCAGTCAGCATGAAACCCAATAAACTTAAACGACATTCGGAAACGCTTCATAGTGAGTACGCCAACAAACCCAGAGAATTCTTTGAATTAAAATTAAAATGATATAACAAGCAAAAATCATTTTTTAAAGAAATTTTGTCTGTGAATACAAAAAGCTTTAATTGCATCTTAGAAAGTTCATATAAAATAGCCAGATGTAAAAAACCTCACACCATTGGCGAAGAGCTTATTTTGCCAGCAGCAATATTTTGGGAGATAATTTTTCAAAACAATTGAAGTCCATACATCTTTCAAATGATACTGTTGCCCGTAGAATTGGCAATATAGCTGAAGATGTACAGCGTCAGTTTTTCTCGTAGTTGCGTGACAAATTCTTTTCAATACAGCTTGACGAAGCAACCGATAGTAATAAAGTTGCTCATTTAATTGCCTATGTTCGAATTTGTGATAATATGTCACTAGTAAAAGAACTACTTTTCTGCAAACCAATAGAACTCAAAACATCAGCGTCGCATTATTCGCTATTTTAAATGATTTTATGAACCAGGCAAACATAGAATGAAAAAATTGCGTCGGAATATGCACCGATGGTGCTCGTTCATTATCCGAAAGATTCCAAGATATACAAGCACTATTAAAACAAAAATCGCCTCAGTGCACACATTGCATGATCCACAGAGAAGCTTTGGCTTCGCAAGAAACGAGTTCTGGTTTGAATATTTTGTTAACTACGGTTGTAACCGTAGTAAATTATATAAAAAGGAGACCCCTGAAATCGAGAATCTTTTCCCGCACTTTGTAAAGACAGTACATTCAGCGTTACTATTTTATTGCGAGGCAAGAGGGTCATCACGTGGGAAATTTTTGCAACGTGTTTATGAATTAAAAGAAGAAATCGCCATTTCCTAGAAGAAGAAAACAGACAAGATGCCAAGAAGTTTCGCGATAGTTTATTTTTGATGAAATTGAGGTACTTGGTCGACATATTCGAGAATTTAAATAACTTGAATCTTCAACTCCAAGGAGCAAATACACATATGTTGGATACGAGGGATAAAGTTAATGCTTTTTGTTGAAAATTGGAATTGTGGAGCAGAAATTTAAAGCAAAAAATCTTAGCAATGTTTGTAAATGTGGATGATTGTATTAAAACTTATAAGGCTGAAGAAGTATATGTAAAAGTTGTTTTTGAAACCATTGAAAATCATTTAGCCATGCTGGCAAAGAATTTTAAAAATTATTTTCATGCTGACGACAAACTGATAGCGAGTGAATTAGAGATCCATTTCATAATACTTCCGAAGGACTGATAAGGGAAAAAAAAAACTCATAGACTTTAAGACGACAAGTGGCGAAACTAAAAGAATTTAGTAATAAATTACTATTTGAATTTTGGGCAGGAGTAAGGATGATTTTTCTGCACTAAAAACAAGGATATTTCACATTCTATTACCATTCGATATCCTACCTTTGTGAAACTGGATTTTCTGCTATGGCTTATTTGAAGACAAAATATAGAACTGAGAGTGGCTATTTCTAATATTAAGCCTTCCATCGAAAAACTTTGCTCTGCATGACAGTTCCAAGGAAATCACTAATAATTATAAAATTTGTTTTTAATTTAGTATGTTTTGATTAAGTACGTTTTGATTTAGTAAGTTGTTTTACTTCAATAACTTATTAAATATGATGAAATGTATTTTGTTGTGTTCTATGTGTATGTCTGCTTTTCTTTCAGTCAGTTAATAATTTTTAAAAAAATATTTTCTCTTGGATATTCTCGCACCCCCCTAGGGGGGTGCGCCCCACAGGTTGAGAATCGCTGATCTACAGAACATATAGCCTGAAGGATTTCAAATACATTTATTTACATTAAGTAACATTTTCTCATAATTTTAAATCCAAATGCTACTTTTATATTCCTGATCTACAACAGAGTCAAACTTTTAACTTTTAAATTGAACTTTATGTATATACTTTTTCTGATGATATTGAAGTTTTCCGGTACTAAGTCCCATTCGTAATGTATGCGAAGATTCTTTTCGGAAGTATATGTTTTATAAACATTAAATGATAAAGTATAATGTATTTTATTCAATGAAAATATTTGAATGATATTTATTGCATAAACAACAATTAAAAATAAAATTATCACCGAAGCTTTAACGTAATTGAATAATCTTTTCGATACATTGAGTTTAATAGCAATAATTGTTTCTGTGTCTTTCGATAAATATGCTGCTGACATGAATTGAAACCAGAACAAGTTCTCTTCTGAAGATTTAAATGAGCTCACGAAAACTCGGAGCAGGAAATTCATTTCCAGTTTAAAACATATCTTTTTTTCTTAAGCCAGAAAGTTTGCGACCTGAATTTTTTTAACAATTTTGGTATGCAAATTAAGCATTTGAAATGCAGATCCATATTAAATTTGGAACCAAATTGGTAGCGTAGTTGTCAATCTTTCGCATACATTTGTAAACCATTTCAAAATGCAGTGTCTTAAACAAATGAAATTCGGTATGTGATCTTATAACTGGAGTTCCGTGTTAAGTTTTAATTTCATTTGGTCGGAAAAATGCGCCCAAAATACATATTTGTCCGTTAGATTATTCAGAAAAAATGTTAAATCCTCTATAATTTTAGTAACATATCTATATTTCTTCAGTAAAATGCCGAGAATCTGTACGATAGATTCAATAAAAATGCTAGATTGACGCCAAAGATCTATATTTTGTAACTATTGTTCGCCAATGCCATGCAAGCGATTCTCTGCTTTATCCAAAGTCCACAATTTTATGATGGGTGAAGAAGGATAGGACAGTTACGGGAAGTTTCAGAGAGACTATTCCCGCTAATTGGCTTTAGTATGCCAATGCATTATCAGTAGCAAAGAAAATAAATGAAGTTGATGTATTTGTAGTTCTGATTAGTCTAATGCAAAATATGGGCATAGAATTGTTATAATTACTTAATGGAACAGTTTATAGCGATTCTTAAAAGCTGAAAATTGCAGGTTAATATGATTTCAAGTACTATTTTAGTTAATTTTAGAGAGGGTGTGCAATTGGAAGGAATCGAATCTAATAAAATATTAATAGTAAGAAGTTGAGTATAGACAGGTGAAGAGAAATTTTTTAAATTAATGAAAAACTAATTGATTTTTCGCCGAATTTTGAGACTTTTAAGGAAATTCCTGTGGAGGAGAATATCAGTTTTAATTTTTCTCTTATATTATCTAGACATATTTCAGAATTTTTCTTTGATGTAAGGATACAAAAAATAAATAAATCCTTGATTCTACCAAGGATGAAGAATGCTCGTGTGTATGGGTCTTCTTGTATGTTTGCGCTTCTACAGTATAGACCAATTGATCTGAGACCACCAAAATTGGTACGAATTTTAAATTGTAAGAATGCAGTTTTTAAAAAACTTTCATTGATTAAAATTTAAACTAGGTTTTTTAGTTTTTATGTTGTAACTCGCAGAAATGTCGCTTCCCTAAATTTAAAGTTTAAAATGTTGCAATGATATTCTAATCTTTTTCATCATTTCATCAGATATGTATTTGCCCGATTTATTTTCCATCGCTGTGAACGCTATCGGAAAAAAACCCCGATCCACAATTATATCATCCGCGTATTTTATATGAGGAATGTGAAAGTGAAGTTACATTTCCGCAAAATACAATGAGCAATTTAACACATATATCTCAAAGTTTTTATTTACATGTTATTTTGGTATTCTGCTCCATAATAAATATAAAAAGGCGTAAGGCTGTTAAAATGATACGGTTTTAACAGTTCTCATAGTTTGATGCTTAAAAATGCTTTTTTGAAGGAATCATAAACAAGAAGGTATGTCCAAGCGATTTAATTGAAAATAAACTTTATAAATATTCCCCATGAACCAGATAGACGTCAAAAGCGGCTATAAAATTAATTGAAAGAAAAATGATTTATTTTTAGAGCACACCATAATGGAACGTAGGAGGAATTGGATCTCTACCCATGATTTTCTGATTATGAAGCCCAGATTACCACTAGGTGTCTTCCCCCTATCCCCCAGTACTGAAATTTATTACCTTGAAAAATGAAATTTACTGGATTTGATTTATCTTGCATTGTTATTTAAAAAGAATCTTTAACTTTGTGTTTCATTTTTATTTTTTCTGATTTTTCTTATTTTTTTAAAGTATGAAATGAAATAAGGAAAAAAAAGTAAACAAAGAATGCAAATGGAAGTTTCTTTTTTGTTCCTTTTACCTTGGTAAAAAGCTTCGATCATTGCAAATTTTTTCAATTTTTTTTTGTTTTAGTTTTTGCAAAATTTGTAGTTACATGAAGGAAAAAAGTTTTGCCCACAAAGCTGTGGTATGAGATTTTGGAATGATCTATTTATGCAGTAGTTTCACGCTCTTTTTTTTCCTTTTGGTTTGAGGGAAGGTGATTTGTAGGTTCTTTTAAAATTTTCTATTTTTTCAACTTTTCTGAAGTTCTTTCGCAAGGTTCGATGATTTGTTCTTGTGATTTGTATGAAAATATTTCAGTTTCGACACTGACTTATTCAAATGTTATATAAATTCTTTTACTGTTCCTGATTTATGAGACTATTGAGAAAATATTTTTTTTTGCTATGGTTTAGGCTGTTTTGTAAAACAAAACATGCTTCCGTTGAATAAGAAAAAAAGTGAGAAATTTCCACTTTTGTAAGATGAAATATTATTGAAAAAAAAAGCATATGTAAAATCTTGCTTTTATATGTAAATTGGTATTTTTATATTGGGATATTTTAAAATACTATTTTTATTCCTTTATATAAGAATTTTATTACATGTTCACATTTACTATTAAAAGAAGCTTGAAAAATGATTTAAATAAATATAAAAGTGCTTACAGAATTTTCAATCAATATTCATCTGGATTTATTTTGTCAGTTCCCACTTTTGTAAAATTGTTTTCCAAGCTTAAAACAATTTATGCTGCTATAAGAATGCATTTTACAAAGCTGGCATGTATTCGTTTGTTACAAATATCCTTCTGGCTTGATGGGAAAAAATATTTTCCTTTTTTAAAATTTGAGCCATTTATTCAAATATTGAAATGAATGCATGATGCATTTTATAATACTGCAGGTTTATTCATTCAAAATGTAATAACGAAAATGGATAACAGATATATGTTAAAGTTCATAAATTACTAATGGTATGTTTGTATCTTTACTAATAATAAAGGTAAACGCATATGTGTGGTGGCGCTCTACAGGACTGGCTAGTGGACTTGCCAAAGTTGGCATAGGAGCGGGAATGTATACTTAGAGATATTTCCTAAAATTTAAATTAAAAATTAGCGAAATTTTGATATTTTTTCGCCGTAACTGTCAAAAATATTGCACTATAAAAATAATTTTTTCATCATCTCAAAGTTAAAAATAATTCTTTTGAATGATAAATATTTGAAATTTTGGTTTGCTTATGGTTAAGTTTTAACTCCAGAATATAAAAATCCTTTAACGTCCTGTTTTTTTTAATGCTCATGATCTTTAATGTGCTAAAATCGGATGTGTAAGATTTAGAAAGAAAAGAAGGGAAAGACATTACACAATGAAAAGAACGGAGTAAGAGTTCTAAAATTTTATGAGATATAAAAATATAAAAATTTGTAATCTAAAAATGTGTTGTTCAAGAAGCCATTAAGACGCAGTTCCCAAGGTATTTAATTGAAATTTTAACAACCTATGATTCTGGCAAACTGTTCGCCAAAAGTGGTTCTTTTAATAAATTTATTTAAATAAAATGCTAACAGATATGGCACAGGAATTTCTCTTATTACTTATTGTTGAATGGTTGCTCAGTTTGAAATATTGTAAACAAGTTGCTATACAAATGTTTCAAACTGCTTCATTGAATAATTTCACAGTTGCACTTAATTCAACGCTTCTCTAATTAATGAAGCTATAAAATATTATTAGAAATGCCTTGATGAGGGCTTGATATGTCCTCAAAACCTACAGCGAGTTGAAAGAAGATACAAAAGAAATCAAGAAACCTACGCCAAATATAACTGAGTGCGAAGATTGACCAAACTGTCGTTAATTACTTCCGTTTCAAATGAAATTTCAAATTTTAGATGAGATGCGTAATAAAATGAAAAAAAAATCTTGATTTACTTGCTATAAAATGTCAATATTCAGAAAATGCCTGCCAAGAGTATGATTGTAAAAACATGAATTTAAATTTATCCTTCTGCTAGAAATTACTCTGGTTGGTGATTAAAAAGTATGTGTTTCGAAATAAAAAAAAGTGAGGCGAAAGTTATATTTCGTTGGTATCTAAAAAAAACAAGTTGTTTTTTAATTTTAATACTTGCAAAATTACGCCATTGAATGTTTTGATATATGAATTTGAATTTTTACATAACATTAAAAACATTATTACTGTGTATTAAAAGAAAAAATATATTGAAGATAAAGAATCAGGCTGTACAGAAATGATATTAAAACGATAATTATTTTAGTTTTATGGTAAGATAGCAACTATTTTTGTGAGGGAATAGTTTAGGAAATATAGTATTAAATTTCCATAGTTAAGTCAAAATAATTGCCCATCAATGCGATGGTTGAGCGTATTTTTGCGCTCGATTAAGTTTTCTGTTTGATGTTTATTTTTTGATTTCTTTTATATTTTGTTTTCTATGATTGAACGGGGTTTGGAGGGGTGCGGCGAATTATCTCTAGAGTATTTCTAATAACATTTTGAAACTGTAATAAGGAAATCGGGAATATACTCTCCAGAAAACTTTCTTGCATACTTTTTAATAAACATGTCATGCCAGAGAACGTCTTACATGGCGTACAATAGTTATTAAATATTAACTTTTGGTGTGAATTTAGCATTTTGATTGAATCTTTCGCGTCATCCTTGGCGAAGTTTTCGGTGATTAATCACTGGCATGCGGTTAATAGTAACCGAAAATCTAATTTGTTCTTTAGGCATATTTTTCTCCATCGATGGAAACAAATATTTGACATAAAACTGCACTCGTAGTCACCAAATTCCATACCAAATTTGATATATTTAAGACATTGAGTTTTTGAGTTATCTCGTTTACATTTTTCTGAAAATACCGGCCGACAGACAATCGACTCGTACTTGGGTTTGGCTCAAAATTTGATAGGTGTATACACTATAGATGTTAAATATGCGTACCGAATCTTACTGAACTAGCTCTCTTCGTTATGGAATTATCGTGTTAACTTACATTAGAACAGTCGGACATACAGATTTCCTCTGAACAAATTTTACTTAAAATTTGACCGTAAGACCGTATACAAAATTTCATTCTTCTAGCAAAAAGTGTTTTTAAGTTATCTTTGTCACAAAAAAATCGGAAATTTTCCAAAAAAGTTTTTTTTTTTAATTTAAAGAAGTCTAAAATGTGGCGATCCGTCAAAATCTAAAGACCAAATTTTTAACGATTACTGTACTTTCTCCATATTACGTATACGAGAAATCAAGAAACAACAACATAGAATTAAATGCAACTATAAAAGTGTTCAGTGAAGCAATATGAAACATTTGTATAGCTATTTATTTACATTTGACAGTTGCCATTCTGCAATTAGCAATAACAGATTTATGTGCCACATGTGTTACTTTTTATATACAGAAGGGAGAAGAACTCCATATTGCGTAACACATATGTAAAGGATGTTCAAAAAATTAACGCGAGATTTGTATTTGCCAGCATTTGTGGTGTAAAGTGTTGGCAACACTATTAAAAAAAATTCCTTTGACAGCTGATAGTTAGGGTTAGTAAAAATGGAGCTTCACACGATAGAACAACGTTTTAATGCAAGATTTGAATTGAAGTTTTTTCTCTTGAAATTGTTATATTTTTATTGAATCGTAAAATACACAGGAGAAGCTATATATGGAATAAAGCATAGGGCAAATTACCTCCTCGACTTTGTTGGCACTCTTTTGTCGAAATTTTCCAAGACCATTTTGGATAAATATAGCTGAATTTCGTTGATGCAACGTTGAATCTCCTTCTTCAAGGCACAAGTGCTTGTTGCATAGACCTTTCACTTCAAAAAATGAAATACAATAGTAGTAAATGACACAATCGAGAGGACCAGTTCTCAGAATTTCGAATTGTGACTTCTATTATTTTTGAAATATTGTTCAATAATGAAAGCGCGTTCTGTCGTATAACGCTCCATTTTACCAACCCCAAGCTGTCAGTTCTCAAATAATTTTTCATAGGGTTGCCAACACTTTATTCCACGAATGGTGGCAAATTCAAATCTTGCGTTCCTTTTGAAACACCCTTTATAAATACGACCGAAATGATTCAATTCGTTTTTGCAATTAACCACCACCGTAATATGAGTAAATCTGATATCTCTACCTATTTCGCAAAAACTTTCCCTTTTTCTGAGTAAATACTGACCATCTGCTCCTAGCAAATTTATACTTCGCCTAAAATAGGTGCGACAAAGTAACTTTTCTTGGGATAAAAAATTACTAATGGTTCTTATCGCAATTTGCCCTTTTGGCCGATCTTTTTCTACATATTATTTTGCATCGAGCGAACGAGGCTACTGGCCGGATACTCGTTGGATCCGTGCCATCAGCGCTGGTTAGGATAATCTATTTAGTGAGCGATGCCAAATCTCCTTCTTTGTGCGACGAGGAATTTTCTAACCCGGAAGTGGAATAAACTCATTTAAACGGGAGCACTGTCTGCTGGGGAAGGATATATGAATTGAGGAGGAAGGAATTGGAACCATTCTGAATGCCTGCCTCAAACTTCATTGGTTTGGTTGAAATATTAGAGTCAGGTTGAGTTGTACAGTATATCAAATAAACGATGACACTGATTAAAAGTCAAGATAAAAATTACCGATGGTGATTGATAAATATCAATGTCGTTTGATCGTTGATATGACATCCTGAATATATATAAATTAAATATAGATGTAAAAAATTAGGAAATTAAGATTAAATATATATTTTAAAATAACATTATATGATATTTTAAAATCTATATTGAATCTTAATTTCCTAATTTTTTAAAGTTTTAAATTAGCCCATGTTAATTTAATTCTAAAACCTCTTATTTCCTGATCCATTCCCCCATTTTCATTTAATTCTACAAGCGATCTATAAAACTGCTGGTTTCGGCATTTTCTCTCTTTGACTGAAGGATTAAAATACCTAATGCTTATAACTTTCTTTTAAGATACTAAAGATACCAATTGCCTAAAACGACACTGCAAAGAAATCCCTATTAAAATATCATTATAAAATTATAGAAGGAAAAATTTTCTGTATCTTTCGCTCTTGTACCGTGATGTAGACAGACGGATCTTACTGTTTCTTGTCTGTACAAATTACGCCTCCCGGAATGGAATAAATTGAAGTTAAATTCCAAAAGTATCTTCTACTTAACCTCGCCACTGTTAAAATATTTTATATTTAATATAAGCATTTAAGTCATCAATAATTAATGTTGAAAATTTGAGGTAAGTTTTTAGTATAAAAATAATTAGTAAAACTATTAAATATGGAGAATTAAACAAAATTCTAATTGCTATGTACAAGGTAGCAACTAATTAATGCTACAAATATTGACTAATTATATTTTACGAATATTAAATAGGAAATGATAAATATACCAATTTGATGAACTTTACAAATGAAAATTTATCTTGAAAATTTTAAATAACCTCTTACAATATCGATGACCAAAGATAATCTCTTACATTATTATCCGATTGCAGCAAAACCATTTTATATGATAATCTATTTCATTCAGACATTATGGAAGTTTTAAGAGATTTAAAACTTCTGTGTTGCTTAATACTTACATTAATTCTAATTTCAATAGTACGAAAGATTTAGACAGTAAAAAAGATGACTAATTTAAAAAAATAATATCTTATTAATTGATTTAGAAATAAATCTGTTTTAATTCAGTCTGTTATGTTGGTTCAGAATTTTGTGGAAATATTCAAGTCTTAGTAGAATACATCTCAGATAATCAAACAAGGTAAACAAGCAATAAGACATCTAAGATAATAAGATAAATAAATGTGTAACTAATATTTCCAATGTATAAAATTACCCACATTTTTATATCTTAATCAATGCATTTCGAAGGCAAATTCGAAATTGCTGTCCAAACCGTAGTAGAATTTTTATTCTAAATGAGATCAACATTTGAATGGTTTTCATATGTAGCGTCAGAACCTGGTGAATGGGCGACGCCTTTTTTGATTTTATAATTATCTAAAAAATTTATTTATAGAAAATAGGCGATCAAAATTTTCGATTATTCTTTTGTCTTCATCTTTAAAATAAGAGGGAAATTTTGTATTCTCTAAAAAATAGTTCGAAGTCATAGAAATTCCGAATAAGTCATAATAATCCCCCTTTTTTTTTTTTATCAAATCAATTGCGTACAATAAAGGGAAAAATTGAAATTTCTTATTTTCTATAATGTCGCAGTATATAATAGCCACCCTGTAGAACTATTCGTTTTTTAGCTTCAAGGCACATTAAACCATTTGGCAATATACAGAAACTGACATCATTTTTATTCAAATATGATCCGTTTTCCAATTTAATTACTTGGATAGTTTGTTTCATCTTCTTTATAATCGGACGATATTGCCCATTTTGGAAATAAATGGTTTTCTTCGTTAAGGTAAGAGCTAATATAAAACTTTAATTGTTGATAGATTCTTCGAAATGCTTTTTTATCAAATTAATTTTAGCTTATAAGTTTTATAAAGCGGAAATTCCATACATGTAAGGACGGAGCACTGAAATTATTATTTTCATGAAATCAGGTTTCTCGATGCCATACTGTTGCAACAAACGTTTTTTTAAAGATAAGTTTATATAATAGGAGAAAAATAACGTAACTGAAATTAATCCATGGTCCTCTAATATTAATCAAAATTACGAAACATGGACGATTATTTTTAGTTTTGAAGGTTGATTTTTAGTATGCTACTTTATTTTTCACATATAAATTATGATTTGAATTAAAAATGTCATGTTTAAAATATATGTCCTGAAATATCAATATCATAAAAACTATTTCAATGCAATAACTGTTTAATTTCAGTCTTCTGAATTAAATTGTAAGAGATTACAAATCCAGTATCAATTTTGAATTCAAATTCTTTTTTATAATATTCAGTATAATTTAGTTCTGAATCATATTTTTCCACATTTCAAACAACATGAGACGTCAAAGTCGATAAACATATTTTTTTCCTCCTTATTCCTATCGTTTTCATTTTTCATGCAGCAATAATTCAGTCGTTTGTTAGAATCCCTTTCAGCCAAACGATTATTGCGGACTGCGAAATCATGGCTTCGTTGCCACTAACGACTATCTGCGGAGAAACGGGTTTTACAGAAATAGGGCGCCTGTTATGGGCGAAGTATTCTTGTTTAACTAAGGCAATAAGGCTGGTTATATTCGATGGCATCGTTTACAGCATAAGAATCTCCCTCCCCCATAGAACTCTTTGATCATAGTGCATTGCAATTAATTCTCCTGAATACTTATAAATAAAATTTAGAGACACCGAATGCATTTGATGGAATTGTGAAATTATTTTGAAATGGCAACGGGAATTTACACAATTGTGGTATGTTTTTATTGATTTTCTAAACGGTATATTCTTTGAAGATCTGTTTGTTTAGCATATTCTTTAGATCTATGTAAGAGAAGTCATTATCTTCGCTCGAATATTAAATGTATTATTTATATTCGTATTATAGCTTGTCATTCATTTATCTGTCTTCGTTTATATCCACATTGTCGTTTCGTAGCTTTTCACTTGAACACCTCTTGTAATATTATATCTTACTAAAGGCTAGCAGAGCAAGAAATATTTGCAAGAAAAATTAAAAATTTAGCAATTCAGTTTCTTGTTGATTAAATTATTCATCATTTATTTTTTCCATTGATCAATGACGACGAATTAAATGTTCATTTCGTTGAAAAAGATGAAATTATCTCACAGTTCAATATCTTGTTGTTCGGAGTATGTAATAAATCTACCATACAATTTTCTCTGTTCTACTCCCAATATTTTTGAAACATTTCTGGAAGAATTCAATTTTCAAAACAACACATGTAAACAACATCGATAATGATTTGCGATATTTACCCTAGTAATAAAAGTAAATAAAATACTGCCAAATTCAATACACTAGAAATTTCAAATTGAATGAATTATCACATTCAATAAGACTTTTGTCTGATGACTAGAGTAGTTGGTCGTAATATGGTACGATAGGAAAAATCGATGATGACCTAGACTCGTCATAGTGCCCACTAGGAGAGAAAAGTTAGTAAACATGGATGTCTGATTTAATAAATGACTTCATTAAACTTACTACGTTCCAAAATGAGATCGAATTTCAAATCCTAAGACTTTTATGCTTTTCAAAATATTCATATATTGTCGCTAAATTATACTTGCTTCTATTGCATTCCAACTTAAGATAACAGAGGCGGTACATATATTTTTTCTACACACTTATTTCATGTTTTCGTTTGTCATCCTGCAATTTTTCAATGGTTTGGTGGAATTTTTTTCGACCGATGGCTACTGAAGACTACGAAATCATCGCTTCGCTACCATTAATAACTGTCTGTGGAAAAAACTTTTAAAAAAAGGGGCTGCATGCTGCGGTTGATCTATGTTTGATTTGAAGATGGTAATAATGTTGTATATAACCAATGGAATATTTTTCTATATAAACATTTTTTTTTCACAGAGCACTGTTAAAATATTTCCGAATAACAAAATTCGTCTAACGAAATTTTAAAATTCTTTTGAAATGGCGTTGGAGTTTTTGTGAAATTAATTTAAATCTTACATATCGAAAAAAAAAACTCTTGTCCTATATTACAATTATCATAAAAAAAGCAAAATCTCTTCCAGAAACGCATGTTCACACTTTAAAATATGTGTATCAAATTTGATAGTTCTAGATCAATTAATCTAGTCTGTAGTACGCCAACATCACACAGGCACAAATGTGCGCACACACACATAAATATATTTGTATCAAATTTGATAATTTCGAACCAAT
>JAPMOR010085630.1:1298143-1334798 GCA_026543865.1 Argiope aurantia | reverse complement strand
ACACACACACACACACACACACACACACACACACACACACACACACTATGTATTTCGTCGAACTCTTCGGGAAGGAAGAGAGCTCATTAACCTTAACGCACCTTTTCCATCCAAAATTTAATTAGATGCTTATATTGTTTTACTAGTCGCATGTGATGGCTAAATTCCTTAAAAGACGATGTAATTATTTTGATTCGTAACCAAGTTAGTAACTGCGGTCACAATAAAATACAAATTAAAAAATAAATAAAATTCTGTAAATTAGCACACATGCACACACACTTTATTGTTAGTAGAGATTATGTATTTTATGTTAGTAGAGATTATTATCTTTTAACTTGAATCATTAAGCAATAAAAATTAGGCTTAATTAAAAAGACTATGTATGTATCATTGATTACTGCAGCTTACTGGTTCAAAGATCCGATTCCATAAAATGGAATTTAGCTTTGCCCTGTAAAAATGGAATACAGCAATTAAAAAACCATGTGGTACCTTCTAATTGGAATATCAGCCATTACGACCGTAAAACTATATATTGATAAAGCAAATATATAAAAGATCTTCTGATTACAGAGTGTCAAATTAAACAGAAGTCAAATATCTTCGCTGGTGTGGTGCGGAATTTTGGGGATAGAAATACTGGATGAAGTGTTGTTGTCATGTGAGAACTATTTAGAGCTTCGAAGACCGGTTAAAAATAGCATTATTGCTACTTCAAAACGAAAGCTAATATAACTAACCTTAACATGTAATTGATTAATGCCACAGCTATTTCTGCAATGAAACCAGTTTACTAAAGAAATCCTTTTACAAGACCGGTGGACAAGCTGGTATCAAATGAAAAGTTTTAAACATTCGACGATCTCTTAAACATGTAGTCTATTTTTATCTCTTAATGTCGAAATGCACTCTTTCGCCATTTCTGTTCGGCATAATTATCAGTGATGCACTTCAGGCCATTGTAAAAACTCCGAATTGGGCGAACAGCTAATGCAGAGAGAGAAAACTCTCCGACTGAAGCGACCACCGGAGCACTTTGGAGTCCAGATTCTTAATGACGCATGCATTCCTCCTCCCTTTGGCAAAAAACAATGGTTTCAGGCAATAAACGGTCGCTCTTCTATTTTTAATGCTGCCCAGATGACTCTGCCATCAAAATTTCCAATGCTTCAGGAAAAGAAACTAAAAAAAAGGGACTAAAAGAAGGAAAAGGAGAAGAAATAAGGAGAAGAAGAATCCTTTGTGCACTGTTTTGTCAGTTTTTTTTTGTTGTTGCTGATGGTTAGACGCTGGCGGCCTTGATGGTAAAGCATAGAGGTCAAACGGTCGAATAACTTTTTTGTCCTTTACGCATTTTTTTAATGTGGCATTCCTTTGTAAGGGTGATTACTTCAAAAAGAGGGAAAATAAAGAGGAGAAGGGAAAAATGCGAGGGAAAAAACATCACCGCTTTTCCTTTTTGTGTGTGTGTGTGTCTTCTTTTTAAAAAAAGAAGATAAAGAAAAACAAGATTGAATTTATGAGCACAGTTTTTTGGTAATTAGCATATCTTCCGCCATGAGGGGGGTCCATCATTAGTCACAAATTTCCGCCCGAAGGGAAAAGGAAGGGGGAATCCTTTATCGATGACAGAACACAGAGAAATCGATTATTTTCCCCCTTCGATTGAAATTATCGTATCAGTGGTGAACAAAGAGAATTCCGGAAGAGGAAGAGAATTTCGAATATTGATGTTTCGATTGTGCTGAAATCGACTGCTGTATTTTTTAATAATTTTTTTTTATCAACCCAGACTTTGAACATAAAAAAAATTCACCTCAATTTAATTCAAATCTTATTAAATTTCGATTAGGGATTTTAACGATTGGCGAGGGAATTCTTTTTCGAGTTAGGGAGTTCTTTTGCCGTTCGTTTTGGATCGAAGATAAACAACTTTTAAAACCATTTTCTTCTCCCTGCAGTGGCATGTTCTACTGCCTGGAGAACGTGAAACAAGAACATTAGCTTAACAATGAACAGAGCAGAAATAGAAATAAAAGCATAAAAAAACAATGTTTAAGGAACACAAGCTTAAGACGGTAGCAAAAGCGTGTTTAAAAAACACGAAAACTCATTTAGCGACGCAAGGTTTAAATTAAATTTGTATCGGATACGGGACGTCAAGGTTGAAATATTAAAAGATTACTTTGTCGCAAAAAAAAGTATCCACCGCCGTAAAAGTTATTCAGTTTAATGACGGAAATTGACGTTGATGTATTGAAATAAATGGCTCGTGTTCCTTCAAAATAACGAGATTATTTATTTTATAAAGGTTTTTATAAGAGATAAATATAGACAGACCGGAATTTTTTTCTCATAAGTTTCAAAAGTGGATTCACTAAAGAATTCAATAATTATCTTTCATGATAGTATGATCTTTATTTTTTTTTATTGACTTCTTTTTTTAATAAAATGAACCGAATATTCAGGAGAGAAAGAGGAAAAATTTATTTTTCAAAAAAATTAAATAAAGTTTGGATTTGCTGTAATTGCATCTCCCTGTGGAGTTACATGAGAAAGATTTTAAGTTTAGAAGGGCGATCAATGATAGGAGATAAGTTCTGAATTTTATTCAGAGGATATACAAACATAAAAGACGAAGGAAGTTAATTTCAAATATATTCCAATTATTTTTCTTCTATCATAACTGATATATTTTTCCCTATTAATTTGATCGCTTGAAATAATTAGCAAGGTATTTCAATAAAGCTCAAACTTTAATTTCTTTTTGTTTTCTATAAAAAATAAACCACTCAACAGATTTTCTTATTTTGTTCTCAAATATTACAAAGCCTAAGTAAAGTTTTAATGTAGGTTTTGCGATAATGAATTAGGTAATTTCATATCAATTAGAAACTTTGCTTCCACTGCGTATGCGCAACATTATGCAAGCAAATAATTTAGCGGCGCTGTTGATTTATTAAGTAAACAGAATTTTAAACAACCAAAAACAGGAAAACGTATTAAATAACACTTATTTACCCTAAAAATATTTATTTTCACTTGAAAATTGTTTTGAAGTTTCCCGTTACTTAAAAATAATTTAAAAGTTGACTATTTTCTTTTCTTATTGATTAATGTTGAAATGCATTGTTGAGTAAGACTGTCTTCCAAATCCAAGTGGTAAAGATATATATATATATAAGTTGACGCTTACAATATTTAATCAAAATTTGCCATTTCGTTACAAGCTACGTGCAGTTTATGAGAAAAATCAGATTTCTGCTGCTTTTAAAAATTGTTTTAGGTATTCTGTATTTTTTTTTTGAAAAACTACAACCAAATTTTATGCGATAGATTTTTTTCATTTTAATTAAAATAAAATTACCGAGGATAGAAATAGCTTGTTTATCATACTATTTCTTATGTAAGAATTTTTTATATTCAAATATTAGTGAAACTTTTACATGCCTAATCTCCACTAATAATAATGTGTTTGTGTGTGAGTTTTGGTGCTGTACATGCTAGACTGTTTAACCTATAACTATAAATGCTTTAGATGTGTAAATGTGGATCTTTGTGGAGGCCATTCTTTAGAGGTTTTAATTAAGAATCAAACTGAATTTTGGCGTTTTTCTAAATTCGAACTTTCGAAAATATTATTGAACAAATATGAATTTTACGCCCTTCCGAAATTAAAAAAATATATATAAAATTCACTTTAATGATCGTGTAAATTTTCCCTGTATTTTGGTAATTTTTAATTTTTTTTTTTGCTTAATTTCCAGCAACATTACATTGTTTGTTTTGGCAAATATTTGATTATGTGATTTTCTTCTACTATTGTAAGATAAAATAAGAGGGATTCTGTTTAATATCAGTGTAGCTTACAAGACTAATAACAAATGAAGTTACAATACCGCAAAATTTAAAAGACCGTTGAACCGCACTACATTTTTAATAGCACCATTGGACCGATCTCCATTAGAAGATCTATGTACAAAATGAACAGAGCATATGAAATACAATTAAAATAACACAGTTTTTACAATTTGACGAAGTCGGACATTATTTTATATCCAAATAATCGAATTGAAATTAAATATGACCAATAACTTTGGCGAATGAACTGGTTGTCAAAGACGACTAGCAATATATATATATAATATGCTGAAATGATATATAATTTGCTTTAAATATCCTTATAAGCAATTCATATTTTGCTGAAGTAGAAAGAAGGTTTTAATGAAAGCTTATAAATTAAATGCTTAGTTTTTCATTAAAAAAACATAATAAATAATTTTATATAGAGAAAACTATGTATGATATCTATGTATAAAATTTTCTTTTCGTAATGAATAGCATATAATTTGAAAGGGAAAGAGTATTCTCTTTTTGAATATATCCTATTTCACCACAATATGCTTGTTTTGAAGTGCATTAAAGACAAATTTTTAGAGATGTTATACAAATCTATAATTATGTGTGAAAATCATACCAAAATTTATTAAAGTATCTCGATGATTTTATGAGTTCATTGCTCTCGAATACAGCTTAATCATGACTAGATTTGGTTCAAATCTGTGAGAAACTTACGTACCTGTTTATTTTTACTTCCCCCTGGGTTTACTAGACGATTTTCAGATTACGTTAAGATAATGG
This sequence comes from Argiope aurantia, assembly GCA_026543865.1. Classification (NCBI taxonomy): domain Eukaryota; kingdom Metazoa; phylum Arthropoda; class Arachnida; order Araneae; family Araneidae; genus Argiope; species Argiope aurantia. Next base: position 1,330,154 of record JAPMOR010085630.1, on the reverse strand, counting down.
ATTTATTCGGCAATTTTCGGACTATACCAATATCGCCAAACTGCATTATACATAAGGTGTGAAGATTTCGCTAAAACGATTCCATTCCTGATTTTACGTGGGAATTTCAGACAATTACGCCAAGATCGTCGAAGCCGGTCTGCTAAGTGCATTAAAGAGAAATTGCGATTGCCAAGTTGCCGATAGTTTTAATTTTTTGGCGTTTTTTTTGCGGGGACCGTAAAAATAAGCATGCACATACTAGTTTATTGTAGAAATCTGATCTTGAATGTCAACTTAACCTGTATTTTCAACTTACCGTATTTCGAAGCATTTGCACTGAATTTATGTAAAAGCATCCCGCCGAGATTATTCCATTCAAAATATGATGAAAGTCTCCAATATTAATGTTAAGAATACATTAAATTTAATGCATCTGATATATTCCATTTCCAAGTTATCGTATTCAAAGCAAGACAGTTAGACAACGTATTATAATAATTTGGGATTTGATATTTTCGAACTTCTTGAGTTCGAAAATGCCTTTTTTTGGAAATTATATCTGTTTATACAGCATGTGACTAATAATTCTATCGCAATATATATAAAGGGATAATTATATAGATAATTTTATGGCCATTACGCTAAAGTACAGAAAAGTATCAAATATTGACGATAGAAAGAGTGGAACACTTTATCCCGAAAGTAGAGTTACGAATTTATTTTTGAAGTAAAACGGTCGAAAAAGAGAATACATAAAGTGCAGATATGTATCCAATTTTGGAGTTTGAAGTGAAACGGTAAAAAAACTACAACAAAAAACGTCAAAATTATAGATATGTATCAAATTTCGGCGCGAAACGATTGAAGGAGAAAGAAACTATGTTTCAAAAGAGGAAAATATTTGAAATTTTATATTTTAAGTATATAGGAGGATTCAGAGTATTCCTCAATGATATGCTGAATGGCCAAGAACATCAGCAAGAATTGTAACATTTGAGGACAAGACTACAAATGTTATTTGGAATCATGCAGAAATTATACTCAGAATTGCGGCCCAGCAAACATTTGTAACAGCGTGATGGCTTTTATTTTGTCACATCGATCTCTGTAATGGTGGTACATTTCGTTTGTAACTTCGTGTTCCTATGTAATTATTACTTGACTTTGTATTCTTAGCATTCTAGAATGCAATTAACAATATTTTAAATCATTGTGTACAGTCGAATATCTATGGTGGTAAAGCTTGATGTTAATTTTTGTTTTAGGATTTCGGATTTAATAGCCGATATACATCAAAATCCACTGTGTGTGATGGTATAAGACTAATTTAATCTGCCATTCTGATCCAAGCATCTTTACATTGTTGCCAAACTGAAATGTAAAGAAACTGTAATGGCTCAAATATACTTCTCGTTATCCTTCTCGTTCAAATGAAAATGGCGAGATTCTTCTGAAAATATAGAGAATAATGGGATATAGATTTAAATATAACGGAAAGCAGGTCTTAAATAATATCTGCTATCTTTTAACCATAATTTTTTCGAAACTTCGTTTTGGAGCATGAGAGCTTTGATTGCATATTACAAGTGGGTTTTCAGGTAATACTTTAATGAAGAATGTATTAAACGCAAATAGAATTTTACATTCTGAAAATAAGCAAACTATGGTCTCTAAATGTTTTGAAGAAAATAATTGACTGGTGAGAATTTGTTTGATATAAAATCCTGCAGTTGAATTGTCTTCTGGAAAGACTTCATTTAAATGACCTCATTTGAGAGTAGTACTTAAAGTAACAAATGAGTACGAGGGAGTAACTCAACCTGATTTGACACCGATAAAATTGATAATCGTTCTAAATTCATGTCTTTGTGGGTATTCAATTATGCATGCCTATTTCATCCGGTACCATTGTACATAGCATCTCATTCCTACCTTTCTCAAAGACTTAGAGCGAAATAATGATTTTTGAAGATTGATTGTTATGACAATAGAAATATTTTATTGATTTCTTCTTAAATACAGATACAAAATGTAGCCATGTGTCAAAGTCTTTCGTTAAACGCAGCTAGTTAATTTTTTTCTAGCACCAGTAAGGCGCGATTGAACTATAATCTTCCAATAATCTAGCCAAATCAATGGGAATTCTGAGAAAGTATTGCATGGTGATCAATGAAACTTCCTGGAGATGGTCTGAAATAATCCAAAATCATCTGTAACAAGGATATTGAAAGCTTTATAAAGGCTTTGAAAAGCTTTATGAATGCTTTTTTCAGTCAGATTTGGTCGCAAAAATGTGGAACTTTTTTTTTAAAAACTATTATCTTGTCAAGAATAATGAACTATTAATAATGAAACAAGAAAATTTATTAAGATTTTAATCATATTTTTCAAGTTTATTTATTAGAACAGCTTAAAATATAATTTTTACATCGCCTAGAACATTTTTCTATTTAGATTTATAGCCTTTATAGAAAGTTTAGAAATCAGTTGTTGGGCAACGATTAGAATGGATGTCCTGTATTTGTATTTCTGTTTTAAATTTGCGGAAATCTACAATATGCAAAGGTGTACTATATCATGCAAAGTTGTATACTTACCTTTTCGTATTCTTAGCTTTTCCATCCCTTCAGGCATGGTGTAATGGAAATCGTTCATTATATGTATGATACAAGAAATTCAACTTGCTTGATAAAAGGTAATGACGCTTTATTCTACAGAGAACAGAAGACGCAAATGACAAGACATAAACGATGTGTATATAAAGGCTCAGAGTGCAGCTAGAAAATCCATTCAGCGATGAACTCTTCAAACGGAGAATTCATCCTTTACCGCTTCTTTTATAGAGTTTTAATAGGGTGTAATATTTTTAGAAAGATTTTCAGATATCGTTTCCTAATAAGGATATCATCATAATTCTTTGATTTTTCTAGAATCTTCTTTTTGTCACCAATGTCTTTAAGGACGGGGGAGGGTTGGGTTTCAGTGTCGTTCATTAGAAGTATATGTAAATTTCTTCTCCTTATTATCAGAGTAACTTCTTAGGAAAGCAGATTCATAACAATAATTCAAAATTTCTAATTCAGAGTATTGTGGATCAATAATCAACAAGGAAGGTACATATTCTCTTGAAGAATTTTATTTCACAATGAAGTTAAATGTTTTTTACTTCATTAAGAAAATTGTGAGTAATATCTTAAATTCATTTCTTATGAATTAAGATTCTTGTGTTTTTTTTGGGATAATACAAAAAGAAATATCAGTTTTCAGATGTCTATTTTATTGTGAACTTTTGGTTCGGCCTTATATTGGTTTTTGTATTTAACGAATTATCCATTCGGATTGAGAGAAATTAGTACTAATATCAGGAAAAAAAAAGCGTTGATATCCAACTATATATAAATTTCACACTTGAAGATATATGTTTTTTAAAATTTTTATATCATAATTATATTGTATTTGAATTTTGCTAACGGTTTTGTACAATTAAGTAAACAAAAATAATTACTGTGCAGACGGATTTTTTTATAAAGAGCGGATTGTTATGAATAAAAAGGGAGGTAAGGAAATACAGTTGACTCTGAAGACTTTTGTTAAATAAACGCTAAAAGAAGGAACTGAATTAATCAAACACTTTTCAAAGGGGTCTATCATACTATAATAAAAAGAAATTTATTTTAAGTAGATACAAAATTTAATATTCAACTTTATTAAAAAAATATTGAAGAAAAATTAATTGAAATTCGAGCTTCTAGCTCAAAATGATGTAACAAGCGAAGGTTTTAGGTTTGATTTATATTGTTTAATATCTTCATATTCTTTTTAAAATTTACACTTTATTATAGCAACTATAACGAGCGGAAAAAATGTATTAAGCATCTTTCCAAAACGCATGTATATAACCGCAATTACTAAAACAATAAAAGTAATCATTATAAAACATGCTCAAAATATTTTAATTTAAAAAGTGATCGGAAATGAAGCTGAGTAAATTGAAAAACTAATTTTTTTGAGTTAAAAAAACAAATAAAATAATAAATAAATAAATAAAAACTGTAGAATAATAAATTCCTATCTATTGAGTAAAAATACTAAAATTTCGATAAAATTTTAATCAAAATTTTCAATAATTTTCAAGAAGTATTTACATTCTTAGTATCTTGGAATCTAAGGCTATGCGCTATAACGCGTTTTGAATTATTTTTAACCATGCATTTTGCAGCACAAATGTCAAATTATAAATAATATGTCAACATATCATCTATTAACTTTATCATGTCCTTTTAAGCTGATATAAATTTCGACATTATCACATTTCATAAATATCATATAAAAAATAAACTTCTCAGCAACTCAAATAAATAATTATCTGCTTATTACATTAAAGAACATAAAATATAGAAGTGCGTAATTTGAAAATATCAGCACGAGAGGGGGCAATAATAGCAATAAAGATATATAAAATTAATACCCGTATTTACAGAGAAAAAAAGCACTATAAAATTTTTGCCATCACATTAATAACATTCTCCTTGACGTTCTTTCATTTTACGGGAGTTGGGAGGAGGGGAGGGGAAAGACAGAGGCGAGAGACGAAGGAGGGGTGTCGGATGAAATAAATCGTCTGGCATAATTGGACATCCTCGGAGACGTGACTCGAAAACGATTATCAATTTTATCGGTGTCATATTATGTACAATTAGTTCATCGTCCTAATTCATTCGATTCAGCTTAAAGTGAGCTCATATTCGGAAGAGTCATTTAGAAGAGTAACTTAATTTAATGCGAATTTCCCAGCATCCTTTATCGATTATTTTTCGTTTTTGTAATATCAAGATATGGATATTGTGCTACTCATCGTATTTTATTGAAAAATGTATTTTTCTACATAAGAACATGAGATATTTTGCGGCCATGTCAAATTTGATATGTTTCAGCAATAATGTCTCTTCTATAATTTAATAAATATCTCGCAGCTAAGTGATATTGCTGTAAGAAAAAATGGGTCTTATTTCTGCGTGTTTTGGTATATGATAGAATAAAACAATTTAGTTTATACCGTCTTTTGCAAAACTGCATGTAAAGTAATATATCAGGCCATGTCAACGGATTATTAAGACAATTGCAAGATGTAAAAATAATGGCCATCTCGATCACCAGATATTTCACCGCATAAATATGACAGGGATATTGCTTTCCTCAGTTAAAATATAACTTTAAATTTATTTATCTTCATATTAATAACAAACTTCATGCTATCAAACCTCTTGTGCAACCTTGGCCTTCATTAACGAACGAAAAAACCTATACTGTATTAACTTGTTTACGCATTGGTTGTACCAGATTCACTCATCTTCACTTGTTTCTGAATGAACAACGGCCAATCGTGTTTGCAATGTGACTGTCAAATGTATGTTCAACATTTGTTGTCAGAATGCTCAAATTTCAATGTCCAGCATTCGCAATTTTTTTCAAAACCTAACATTCCATTATCTATCTTGCTTGAGAAGACACCTCAGATTCAACTTTCTTCTTTTTTAAAAGTCCATCAAATGTATGTCATTTTTTGCAAACCTATATGTTAAGTAATGTATCAGGCCATGAGAACAGATTATTAGGAGAAATTTAAAATGCTAAATGCGATAGTGCAATTGCAAGATGTAAATACCATGACCACCACGATCACAAGATATTTCACCGCATGAATATGATAGGGATATTGCTTTTCACCGTTAAAATTATATCTTTATTATTATTTATCTTGATATTAGCAATGAATTTCAGACTATCAAATCTCTTGTTCAACCTTGGCCTTCATTACCGAAAAAAATAGCAAATACTGTACGCATTGGACATATTCACCCCTCTTCTCTTGTTGCTGGATTAAAAACCATCGATCGTGTTTGCAGTGTAATTGTGAAATATCTGTTCTACACTTATTGTCAGAATGTCTAAATTTCAATGTCCTGCATTTGCAGTTTTTTCAAAAGTCTAACATTCCATTCTCTTTATTACTTGACAAGATATCTTATGTTGAACGTTTTCTCTTATTAAAGTCCACCACATTTTGTCCCCTTATTTAAATTCTGTATGAATTTTTAAGTTCACTTATACATTGTCCATTTTTTGATTATTTTATATTTATATGATTTTATCTTTGGTTTGGTGCAGCATAGTCAATACCATGGTTCTTGCACCAGAAAAATCTAAACAATCCATAAGTAATTATTTATTTCATATTCATTCACTATAGATATCTGAGAATACAATACATTAAATTAATTTTTTGAATATATCATGCAAAAAGAAAGTTTTTATTAATTATTATTGTTTGTAATAATATTTCAGAACGAGAGTAACAATGATAATTCCATTCTGTATGAAATCTTTCCATGTATCATAAATATTGCTAGATGTGTCCTAAATATTATTGCTATCACCACAAAATCCAAAGCATTTATTTAACCATGATTGTGGTTTTTTTGGGGAATGAAAACTTTAAAAAAATGCTGAATAATTTATCCCATCACAGATAATTGTTGAGCAGAAATGCCAACCTAGTCGTCTTCCAAAAATAATCTGTAATGATGTTTTCCCAACACGGTTAATTCTATCGCTGGAAAGACCGTTTTACGATCAGCTCTGTTGGATGCTGATCGGATGCCTTATTGGATGCCTATGGAGTATACTTAGAATAAAGTCTTCATTTATACCCACAGTTGTACAATTCTGTTCGTCATTTAGAAATATTTTTTTGTAATGGAAGTAAATGCATGCTATTTCTATAGATTTAGAAATTAGCTATTGGGGCACGATTGCAATGTGCGTATTGTATATCTAATGAAGAAAACATTATTTGTGCTAGTTGTGGGCATAAAAAGCCATTTTGTAATTTTAACAGATTTTTCTTCAATTAAGACGGATTTTTTCGCTGAAAAATCGGAAGATGTGACTGAAGTGTGGATTTCCAGAATTAAAAAAAAGTCTTATGGAGGAGTAAAAGGAATTATCTTATTATCATCAGTTTGTAAAGCAATGACAATAAATTAGGTTTTAAGAATAATTTTTGTTAACGAATTATGAATTTATTTTATTTAATAATAAAGATAAATGTTCGCTGCATGTGTATCTGTGTTTTACCTTTTTCGTCGTCATTCTACAGGCCAGATTTTTTAAACTTACATTTGCTAAATGTGCCACATATATACTTTGGAGTATAAAATTGCGCATCTTGAAGCGATTCTAAGTTTTAAATAGATTTTTAATTAATTAAAATTAAAGCAGAATTTTGACGTTTTTGTGCCATAATCTCTGAAAATAGTTTAACAGAAAAATGATTTTTATGCCATCTTAAAATAAAAAAAATTCTTATGTTTCAAATGAATTTACTTTAAAATTCTTGGAAATTTTTCTGAATTTTGACAGATCTTTAAATTTTTCAATTTAATTTTCAAGTCTTTGGAAATTCATTGAACTGAATTTCGATATTTTCTGGGATAATTTCATAACATAATTGCACCAAAATAGTTTGTGTATGTCTCAAATTTGAAAAAAAAAAACCCCGCTTTTTTAATGTTACTAATTAATCGTGCAAATCTTTCTTAATTTTTAGTAATTTTTTTAATAATTTTAATAAAATTGGTCTGATTTCCAGGATGAGATTACTTAATTAATCTGAAATTCAAATTTTTTTTTATTGTATTAACAAATGCTTACTCACGAGATATTTTTCTATTGTTGAAAGTTCAAGAAATGTCAAATAAACATTCTGTTTTTTATCTAGCCTGAAACAAGACACCTGTTCAATATCTGTTTACTCTACAAGACGAGTAGAAAATGAATTTGCAATTCTGTGACAGAAAAAGAGAGTTAACAGGATAATTACGTTGTTTATAGATCTATGATGTTATGAGGCTGGTCTGAAATAAATGGTTTTAATATCAGATAGTTTGACGGAATGATGGACATTATATTACTTCTACATGTTTAAATTGAAATCAAATATAATCAACATTCCCACCGTGTAAGATGTCCGAATTCTGATAGTTTAAAATATGTTAGTTGAATTCAAGCCTATAAAAATTAAATAGAGAATTTTTATCAACTTCTGGGAACAGCTTGAATTTTAGTACTTATAATCTTAATTTTAATGATTTTAAGAATTATTTTTCTTGTATATCTATTATAGTTTAGTTAACCAATGTGGCTTGGTTTACAGCTTGTCACACTTATATGATTTGGTTCTGACTTCTATATTTTCTAAAATGTAACATTAATAAACATAATATAAAATTTTAAATTTAACATCAGCAAAAATACGTAATTTTATAGTTTGAACAGAGCAACTAAATTAATTTGTACTTGATAACAACAATAGAAAAGTTGTTACAGATAGCTATCAAGTTAAATTTAGATACTTTTTAAAAATTATTGAAAAATAGTACCGAAATCAAATTGATATTATTAAAATATAATAATTATTAAAATTATATTTGAATTTTTAAATATAATTCTTTATGGAATAAGTTTCGAAAAATATAGCTGACAAACTTCAAAAACTTGCAGTTCAATTAACTTTTGGACATTAGGAAGTTAGTGTACTTCCTCTTATTTGGAAGATCATGCAAGATAAATTTCATTATGACTGAACAAGAATTATAAATTCGAATAAAATGGTATACAAGCAAACATTAATCTTTTATATAGAAAAAATTCTTATGTTGTTATTGTTGTATTTTTTTATTCTATTTATTATAAGTCGCCTTTGGCGACCACTTTTTAGCGGGGATATTGCTAATATTTAATATCAGTTAAATCTGTTAGATATGACTTCATATCCATGATTCCATCAAATTGTCTGGTTTTAAATCCGTATTCTTTGTCTTAAATATGAGTTGTTCATGGTATACATGAGTCTTTTAAATGGAGACCAGTTCCATGACATCAAAGTTCTATTAAAAATATAAATGCACGGTTCATTTAAATGTCATGGTATCTTAACTTTGTTAGTTGTGTAAATTATACAGATATTAGACAAAATCCTTCTTCTTTAGCTTTCAAAAATGTAAAAAACAAACAAGCAATATCATGTGATTGAATGATTGATGAAGGAATGAAAATGGTTTGAATTTCTAGGCAACAATGTAATATATTTTTGGAAATTGAGAAAAAGATTAATTTTAAGAAAATGCCAAAAATCAAGAAAAATTTGCATTCTTGGTAAATTTATATAATTAAATTCATTAAAATTTTTTTTAAAGTGTGTAAAATTTATTTTCGTGCAATAATATTTTCGGATGTTATCGAGGGAAAACATGAAGGCTGAACTTAATTTTTAATTAAAACTCTAATTAAATGTTTTTTAGAAGCAATCGCTCCGAAATGCACATTGTCACCCTCAAAGGTGTATATGTGCTAAATTAGGTTGCTGAGGTCAAACGATCTGTAAAGCTCCAATATGCGTACACTCGCCTACACACACCCACATATTGATCACAGAAAAAATACACATAGAATATGTTTGTGCAAGGTGGGTTCCAAGGCATGATATAATTATTTTTCAAAAATCAGTGTTTTTTAGCTTCCTTATAGTTTCAGTTTAGCATTACGCTGTATTTTCTTTTTCACGAATTTCAAGAAAAACCTCCGGGTTAAATCTTTTCCATCGCCAGAGGCAATGGTAAAAGCTGCGGAGGCAATTTAGAAGGACTTGTCAAAAAGTGGCTTCCAGCTTATATTTGAAAACTGGAAAAAAGTTGGGATGAATAGATTGCAAGTAATTGAGTGTATTTTGGGAAAATTAATGGACATTTGGATTAAGAATATTGATAATTGTTATAATTATTATTTTCTGATCATTACTTATTAAACAGGTTATAGTATGAATTTTTAAAATCGTCCTTTACTTACTAATTAAGAATTTTTATGCAGGAGAATGTATATGAATTAATATCTTTAATAATAAATATAACTTCCGTAATTAGGTTTGTTTAATTTTAGCGTATATTTTGTGAAGCAGCTTAGCTTGCTTCTTGGCTTCGTTGATGAAAAGAGAAAGATGCTAATATTAAAAGGAAAATTGTAGAACCCAAGAAAAGGATAAAACCTCGATGAAGAAAAGCAAAAAGCATTATTTAAAACTTAACTTTCTGCCTGAAATTCCCATCAGGATACCATCCTCTTATTTTATTTATTGTGAGATATGTCATTAATAAATTTCTCCTACGGAAGGAAAGGAAGAGTTCGTATCTATACTCACTTTATTTTTTAGGCAAATACCTATAGGAAGACTACCTATTGCAATGGTTCTCATGACAAGTCTTTGGGAAGATTTCTTCAGTTCTTCACCATTCATGGTACCTAGAACCCAAAACAACCATTCTTTCAAAAGTTACATATATAAAGCCATAATTTTTTAAGCGGAGGCCGAAGAGAGAGAAGACACTTTCGAATCTTTACACTTCTCCTTTATTCCATTCCGGGAGATATAATTTATGTGCAAGAAGCGAAGGTGAACTGATGCCCATTCACAGCGCGACACAAAAGTAGAGGAACGTAAAAAGGGAGAGAAAATAATTTTTCCCAAGTAATTTATATTATTAGATTTTGGTAGGGATTTCTTAAATGTGTCTATTTAGGTAAAGGAATTATAGGGATCTTTTAAAAAGAATTCGCTTAGGTTGACAATTTTATATTCCTTCACTTGAAGCGTATGAAAATGCAGATTTTAGTAATTTTAGAACTCGTGTTGAATTAATTAAAAAAAAAGTGGAATTGGATCAGGAAATAAGAGAACAATTTAGAATTAATTTAATATGGGCCAAATTAAGATAAAAAGTTTGGAATTAATTAAGGTTAAATTTTATTATTTTATTAAAATTTTAAAATATCATTACATATAAAGGTTGTCTCAGAAACTTTCACCTCGGCTTTTATTCCTTAAATATTGATCATAGACATCTACTGTAAATTACAAAGTTGTGTAAAAAAAGTGCAAAATGTTACGAAATCGATTAAAATTTTCAAGGGTATAAACTTAAAAAAATTTAAAAAAATTAAATTTATATACTGACCCCATACAAAAAAATCCTAATTAGTAAAATGTGGCCCCAATTTTTAATAAGATCATGTACAGAATTTCAGAATTTTATCGTGAAAACTCTCAAAGATTTGTTAAAACAAAGTTCGTGAAGGGTCAATCGCAAATTAAAATGGAAATGTTTACAGATTCAGTGCAGATGACGCGATGCAGGAATGCATCACAAGGAAATAAAATATGCTTCATATCCTTAGTTTTAAATTCAAATTTTAAAATCTATGCTTCCTGAAAAATATTTTAAAATTTTATATCGTGAATTACAGAATATAACTTATAAATATCACAGTCAGTGAAAAAAAATTATGTAATCTTTCCTTTAAGTTATTATTTCTACACATTTTTAATATTTTTTACCAATAAATAGTAAAATTATGTATTTATTCAATCATTACTTTATTTGTTAGTTTGTGTACGACCTCTAAGACACGAACTTCTGACATGATTTTTTTCTCTTTGCGAACTCATATCCAGGCATCGAAAAGTGGTTTAAGTCAGCATTTATGTAGTTTTATATCTTTGGGACTTTTGTGATAAATTGCTCAAATTTTGTGCATGAACATTTTACTTTCTGGATTTTTTTTTGTACGGGGTCCGTATAAAAATTTAAATTTTGCATTTTTTGAAGTTTAATCCCCTGAAAATTTTTATCGATTTCATAGCATTTTTAAACCTTTTTATATACAACTTTGCAATTTATAGTATATGTCTATGATCAATATTTAAGGAATAAAAGCTGCGGTCACGGTTTCTGAGACACTCTGTATATAATATGCATGTGTATAACGCTTTGCTCATGTCATCTTGTGAACAGAGTAACTTGAGTAACTTGCGTTGGATTTCAACTGGTTTGGAATCTGTTTTTAGAAATGTAAAAATCCAGGACGAGTTCGTAAAGGGCCCATTTAGCTCAAAGGGGGGGGGGGGGGGGGGGGGGGGGGATGGAGTGAAATTTCTTTTCTCTATAATTTTCTTAATATTGAAGAGAAAAAAGTTACCAAATTAGTGCCTCATTAAGACAAACAACTTTTGTATTTAAAAGTGTTTTGATAAATGCAATATCATAGGAATTAAAGCCCGAAATTATTTTTCCAAGCCCTAATTTTTACTTTTACTAACATCAACAGTTTGTTTTGAGATAGTAATTTAAGTGTAAAGGAATCTACCTTTGCCTTCCAGTTTGACGAGGAGAATTTATTTCATATTTTTTACTCTTTACTTACTTCTTCATTGTATTGTTTCCTTTGTGCTATTTTGCTTATTTAATTAGTTACTTTAATTTCCTTATTCATTTTATTTCTAAATTTGTAATCTCTACTTTGCTTCTTATAATTTTATAATTGTTTGCCTAAGCAGACAGGGTAGATTCCCAAAGTATTTTGCATCAAATTGCAGATTATCAACTATATTCGCCTTTCTTTGGAATCAGATATTCTCCAATATTTGAATGTTTGTAAAGGAAAGAAAAATTCTCAACTATCATTAACACAAAATTTAGGGCAATATGAATGATAAAAAATCCAGAGGGAAATATTTCAGATAGTTTCATTAAAAATAAGGGCACAAAACATTTTTCGTTTGCTTGTCAAAATAAAACGGCATTTAAAATACTTCAAAGATAAAGAACAAAATGAATTCATTTCTGTAGTTACCATCAACGGAACAGAATATTCAATATCTGCTGCATATTTTTATGAACCAAAATACCAAATTGCTTTTTTCCGTTAATTATTAGGCTGGCCAGGCACCAAATGATTAACAACTTAAGAAAACTAATAGCGTTCGTTCCCTTTAATACACGAAAACCCTTTTAATCTTAAGTATGTTAATGCTGGGCATTGTGTGTGCGTGTTTTTTTAACCCAGTTATTTATCCCCCTTGGCAGCCGTCCACTTGGCTCGACTGATGACCAGCCCAGAGCTCCTTGGCGATAACCCGGAGGGCGAGCAGAATTGGGGATTATATGATACAAAGACAAACATTACAGCATCGTCTATGGGTCGAGGACAATTAGGATACAGATCGGAGATTTTTTTCTTTTTATAAGTAAAAATCAATATCCTCTACTGATTAATCTTCATTTATCTCTAGCCGCCTTTGGCGACCTTAAGGCTCACTGAAATTACCCTTTCTGCATATTTTTGGCCATAAGATTCTACTAGATATTTAAATTACATTAGTTTATTAACCTTAAACCAGTTTTTTTTATATTGTGAATCTTTTTAAAGTAATCTAGTGACATGACAAAGTATTTATTAATACTTTAGTATACTACATCGTTCACTATCATTGTAGTCCTGTAAATTTATTTTTTTATTTTTCTGTAGTTGTCTTTGGTGATTTGCTAAAGATCCCTGAACATTTTAATTAAATATTTGAAGTTATTTTAAATATTATATGTAAATTCCCCTTGAGGGTTTCCACAGCAATTACTTTTAAACTTTAAATTTTAATAGGCATGCAAATTAATATTTCAGAAGCCGTATATCAATCTGTTTATTGTGCTGTACATCTTTCTAATTTTTTATAATCTTACTTAAAATTTAAAATGAAATTGATTAAATGGCATTTGACATAAATAGAATTTTGCTGAAACTAAATTTATTTAACTGTTTATGTTATTATTGTTCAGCCTATTAATCAATCAGAATTTCTCCGATTCAGCAAAAAGTAGTATGCAATAGGTAAGCAATTGCATAGCAGTAAGCATTTCAAGTCATATAATGCAGTACATGCATTATATGAGTACGTCTAATAGCATATTAACAGGATTATAACATTTATAAAACATAGGGAATAACAAATATAATCTCAGTATCTTGAATGCATTATTTAATATTTTAATTGTTTTTGTTAATTATTATATAATAAAAAGATTCCACAAAAAAGTTCCATGAAATAAAAGAAGAAAATAAAAATTCATTGTGACATTGCTAAACAGTATATAATAGAAAAATATCTTGTCCTTTGGGGTGGGGTGGAAAGGACAAAACCTGTAAAAATAATATAAACTCTTTAAATATTATTGCAAAAATAGAAACTATTGCTGCAAACTATGTTTTAAATATTTTAAAAAATTTTTGGAATTCGGGAAAAAATTACGACTCTGAAATTGATATCATTGGAAAAAAAAATCTTGAATGTTAAAAATAAATGTTATGTAATAATATTTTAAAAAGTCGTCGTTTAAAATTCTTATAATATTGCTTAATTTTTAATTAAAATTCCAATAGAGTTTCTATTTTTATGAGACAATATAATCTTATTAAATAAATTAATTAAATGAAATATTTCTAATAATAATCCGTTTCGTTTTCCTCTAAAAGGTAGATTCCCTTTCTCTAATGTATATTTCTACCGATTTTCAATGATTAATCTTGAATAAAATATTTTTAAGACATTGCAAATTTTAGGGGAAAAATGCACGACAATTAAATTAAATGTCATATTGTTGTATGGAAATATTAATTATAATGATTATTGTATAATAAAAAATCGCTCGAAGTATTTACTAATATTTTTTCTAAGAATATTATGATAAGTGTTAAAACGACTTACCATGAATATTTAAAATTTGGGGATATTGGTAGTAAATAAGTCTCTCACGGTATTAGAAAGTTTAAAAGAAAGACAATTCAGTTAGAGTTCATAACGTAAATCATTAAACAAGCTTTATATTGATTTAGTTTAAAAAACCGTTCAGTGCTTATTTTTCATTTATGGAAATTTTTCTTTCGCTGATTTTGAATGCATTCTTTTATGATGTAAATTACCCAATAAAAAGAAACCCTGAATATCTGCCGTTTACCTTAAATAGCTTTCTGTCTACCCCAATTCCCTCTCAGATTTCTATCAAAGGATTTAAAGCACATTGTTCCTGTTTGGGGCCACATAATCAAGGCATCTATGGAATTCAATCACCTAGCTAAAAGATGATTGTTCGAAGACGGCATGCCTCCCCACTCACCACCTTTGTGAACACAAAACCGGCGACGCCCACACTCTGATGACATTTTCGCATTCTCTGTCGGAACGAAGGAATTTACAGCTCGTAATGGACAATCGAAGAAACTTTTTCTGATCAGGAGACCCCCCCCCCCTCCACCACTAAACCCCGTTTTCTTCATATTCTCTTTTCTTCTTCTTCCTAAACCATTCTTCCACCTTCTTATTTATACTTTTCCCCCTCGGGCTAAAAATACGCACAACAAAATCGTTCGCAATCGATTTTTATTTTCGGCAGACGACTCCGAGTCTATAGATATATTCTGTTGTGGCACTGTGGCAACACAACCTACAAAGGAAGAGAAGAAAAATGTCAGTCATTCATTTTATGCATGGAAACAGCCTGATGGTTTTCAGTCTTTGACAGTTTTAAACAGTTCCCGGCCAGCATCATACCGGGATAGCCGTTAAAAATTGTCCGGAGGATTTTTTGTATTCTTTTTTTTCCTCCCCCACTTTTTACCCCACCGTTCCGTGGAGTTTTTTATGTGTTCCCCAAGACGCAAAGGAGGAGGGGGGAGGGAAGAGATAAAAAGTAAGGTAGTATGCGTTTGGCAGGTTTTCTGAAAATGGCGTTGCGCAGGCCACATTTTTATATTTCTTTCCCACTTTTTTTTTTCAAGCAGCCGCCCCCTTTTTATTTTATTATTATTATTCTTTTTTTGGATCTGAAGAGCTGCAGGGTATTAGCATTTAACCGAATCATTTAGCCTCTATCTATCGGCATTAACCATAAAATAATATTATAAAAAAAAAAGAAGTATCGGGAAAGATGTTCGACCCTTTTTTTATTCAAAAGATTTTTTCCAACTGTTAGTTAGTGTTTCGAGGAATGCTTTTATGGTAATAAGAGATCAATCGTGAGAAAATAAACTTAAGTTATGAATAATATAAGTTAGAAGTTTATATGTGGTTACAAACTAACAGTTTGACCCAGATCATTTTCTGTATACTACCTTTGCATGAAATCTTGAATCCGGTTTATTTTATTGCATATGTTTTAGCATTCTAAGATATGTTAAAATTCTAAGATTTACCAGTATTTTATTTAACATTTCTTTTGAAACACAAGTTTAATGAATTTCATATTTGTTCTTCTAAAATAATTTCCTTTTCTGTAATTATTCATTAATTTTAAATTTCAAATGATATTATTTATTTCAATTATGAAGCAAATTGTTCAATAATGAAATTCGAAGAAGATTCTCTGTTCTTTTTCTTTGAGTTTCTTTGTTAGCATTTTAAAGAATATTCATCTCACAATGAAAATATAATCTTAAGAGAATTGTGCAATAAAATAATATTTTATATGTGACTGCAAATTAACTACTAGATCCAAATCACTTTCTAGACATTATTTTCGTATTATTTATTAATTTCGGTGTTTTAATCGCATAAAATTTACAATTTCATGATGATTTGTAATTCGAAAAATATATTGTTAAAGAAAAATTAAAAAAAAATCAATAGATTTCAGATTTAATTTTTACAATTATTGATAAATGCTATTTTTGAAACAATACATGCATCTTGTTTACAGGGCAAAATTTTTAATAATGAAATTCGGAAAAGATGTTCTGTCTTTTTTCTCGACTTTTAAAAAAATATATTTTTAATAATAAAAATCTTGTTTTTGGATAATAAACTAAATTCATTAATAACATAAGATAGAAGTTAATATGTGGTTACAAACCAACTATCAGATACAGATAATTTTCTTGACATTATTCTCATATTAAATTCTTCATTCGAGAGTTTTTATTTCTTATTACTTAATTTTCTAGTATAACATCTTAAAAAAAATTCATTTGAAAATAAGCTAAGCAAATTTAGAAATCTTGTGAATTCATTTTCTTGCAATTATTGATTAATTTTGACATCCAAACAATACATGTATTTATTTGTAATTTAAAACATTAAATTAAAAAAAATGTTCTTTTCTTTTTCTTTATAAATTTTTTTTTCAAGTATTGATTTGCATTTCAGGGAATAATTTGATAATGAAAGCTTAACCTCGGGATAATAAATTGGAATTGTTCTAAATACAAATCATGAAAATAATTTCTATTAAGCTCTTAATTAATTAACAGAAAATTTTGAGGCTTAAAAATTCATGAAATTCTCTGCAGGGAAGTTATAAAGTAATATCAGATCATTTTTTGGACATTGTGTTTTCATATTGCATCCTTAATTTTTTAAACTATAAACGATAACTAAAATCCTTAATTTTTATAACTATAAATTTACCTTTAGAAGTGAATTAAAATGTTAAAGAATAACTTTTAATATTTTTTTTAAACTGCTGAATTTTGAATTTATTGATTTTATAATTGTTGATAAATTATAATTTCCAAATGACCTGTTTTTTTCATTTGCCAAGCAAATCATGCTTTAATTAATTTGAAATTAAGATAATTTTTTTTAAAATTAAGACAAAATTAATGTATGTATTTTTCAAATAATAATGAAGGCTAGTGGATATTTATAAACGACTGATCATGTAATTACTTTTTATATATTTTCTGTGAAATTCAAAACAATTATTGATGTGATATGTGAATGAATAAATAACTATTAATATTAAATCTTTTTTTCAGAAGATGTATCAAGAAAGTTGTTTTCGTTTCTTTTTTTCTTTCTAGAACTTTCTAAAGTGCTAACATCCATGAAATCAATTACAGTAGTTAGATTTAATTAAGAGAAAACAGACATCATACATTTCAAATAAGTACTTCACTTTTACTCTATTTGAAAGAATGGTTTTTAAATTTAAAAATAAATAAATAATTTATTATATTTAAATATTACATTTAAAAGCAAATATATGTATTATTGTATTTAAAAACTAATTCATCATTAAGAACCATTGTATATAAAACAAATACGTGTTTTATGACTAAATTGAATTTTAAAAAGATAATTTAGGAACCTATGCAATGACTCTTTCAGAACGAATGCACGTCCTTGAAAAAAGTTTTTTTATTGGATGAAGAAGGAAACTTGAGTTATGAAACAGCAAACTATAATAATGATCAAACGTTTAATTTCATTTATAGAATATATCATAGATTTTCTAATATTGATTTTAATAAAAATGGGCTAAACTATATTAAAAAGAAATTCTTACGCTACAAACGATACTATCGAATATAACCGGTCATAATGTTTTTAGGCTGCCACAAAGCAAGCTATCCTGTTCAGTTTCTGTAAAACTAGTTTCTCTTGCGATTCGTTTTAATGGTAAGAAAGCCACGATTTCGAAATCAACAGTAATCGTTCATCCCAAGAGTTCTGCCAAACGATTTTGAAAACATAAAACATAAAATAGGAATACTGAGTCGATGCCGAAAAATGTTGAAGTCAAAAATGGTATTTCTAATGGGAATTTTTTTTTTAAAAAAGATAATTTATTTTAAGGAATAATTCAATTTACATGTTACATTTCACTGATTTTATTTTCATTAGCTCAAAATATTTCAATTTCATTTTTATCAAAATATGATTATTTATATTTATCAAAATATGATTATTTATATTTATCAAAATATGATTATTTATATTTATCAAAATACACTATTTTATGACCTTAACACGTCTAGGCATTAATTTGTCATCCAGCAACAAATCCTTTTATATTATGAGCTAGGAGACTAAAATCTATAAGCAAAATTTAACAAGAGTATAAATAATTCTGTAGATCTTAATTTACGCCACTGAAGATAGAATAATATAAGCAATTTGAATATTCAGCATTTAAAGGTAATCGAATTAACCAGTAATCTAATATAGAGAAGCTGCAAACTCAAAACTGGTAAAATGATGCCATTAATTTTTTAAAGTAATTTTTTAAATACTTTCTACGCTTGAAGCTTTGGCATGTAATTAGTTACCTGTAGCGACAAATTAGTTAACTGGGATCAAAATGTTTGCTAAAAATTTGAAGCAAATATTCTATTTTTTAAAGTAAATTTAAGAATAATTTGGTTTTAATGACATCCTTAGCAAAATATATTTTCTTCAGATTTTGACAGATATAAAACTCGTGGTATTTTAGATTTAATTTTGATTCTAACTTTAATTTTAAATATAAAAAAATTTTAAAACTTGCATTATACTGCAACCTACTCAACATGGAAAAATAAGCATAAGATTATAAATAATGGAGAAAATGTTAGAATGAAATATTATCAACAACTAAAAATGCTAAAATTTTGATTAATTGGAAAGATAATTGCTTTAACTTTAAGAAGGTGTAAAAAATGCTTTTATATTGAATAAGAGCTGTAATATTTTTGAAAGGTTTTGATGAGAAACGACACAATTTCGCTTAATTTTAAAAATTCTGTTTAAAATAATTTTTTAAAAAATCGCTCAAAGATGAATATTTTTACTTTCCGAAATATATTTAAGTTAAATTTGCCACTCGAACAGTCTATTCTGTAGAACGCACAAACCATCTTTATTATTATGTGAGATTCATTATCGTAAAAATTAAATAATTTTGAAATCAAAATGTTTCCAATTTCTCTACTAGTTGTCACATTTCGTTTGGAAGTAAAATTTAAATAAATTAATTAAATCCAAAGTTCTGAAGATTAAAGACTAAGTTCTGATATTTAAATGGTGTATTGTCACCGATAGCAAAAAAAAAAAAAAAGCACAATAATTCAACGGAAAAGAATGAAAAATAAATCAGGAGATTCCATCTTGGCAAGCCTGAAACAAGTGAAGGTGAACAAAAGTAAATAAACTTACTTCTTAACATGCATTCAAAAGCCAAAAATAACTTTGTAATCTAAACAGAACTTTTAAGAATTTTTATTTAATGGAAATTTTTAAAATTATTTGTTAAAATTACAATTTTAAATTTTATGTCTAATGACTAATATTGTAAAAAAACATCTGTTATTTCAAAAATTATTTGTTTAAAACTATTTTAGCGCAAATGAATGGAAACTTTTATAAATTTATTTTGTTTTGTTTAACACGCTAAGCGCAAGTAGATTTTCCCTTCCTTTCGATTTGGCTTGCTTTCGCAGATATTCACAATATTAGAATCACCAAGCATAAAAGATGTTTACATGCGTTAATGAAACTGTGTTTCACTATGTATGTAAAATTTTACTGAAAGCGTTGATGAGAAATATTTAGATGCTTTGATTAATTTATAAATATAATACAATTTTTTTTTGGCTTCATATCATATTTTATACTTGTGTCAGGCATTGGCGATCATCTCTGTATGGACGGAAGGTTTAGCCTCAGTAACCAATTGCTAATATGGCGGCTTTATTGAAAAGTATTTTTTAAAAAATAAGAAAATCAGTACAAAATAAAAACAAGCGTTTTATTAATATATTCAAAAATGGAGTTGTAAGTTGAGAAAAAAAGGAATGTGATTTTTATTTTTATTATTTTCTATCTTTAAATATTCTATTTTGTCATTTATTATTAAAACTAATTTTATCCCACATTTATTATAAATTGCGCCGCTTATATACTAATAAATTAAATTAACCGAAAAATTGATAATTGAATTCTGAAAGAATTTAAATATTGTACTTTTTTTTTACAAAGAATATATAAATTACAAAATCTGTGTATTTTAGTACATCAGATAGAGAGCAAAAAATCCTTTACGAAATTCAGTCCGCAAATTACCTGAAACATGACAAACTAAGTGATAGAATAAGGAAATTTAATAAGTTGATATTATTATATCTGGAGAACATAATATAACCAGTTTTATATTATGATTTCATTCCTAAAACTTCAAAATAAACAAATCAATTAGCGATATATTATGAAACCTGAAGTAGACATTCAATAAAATTACGTGCAGCTGTTCGTTAGAAAAATTTCTTTTGAACATTCAAAACAAATCTACAATTTCATGAAATACCCGTGGTTTCTTTAAATTTTGTTTATATGGCTGTCTGGAAAATTGACTGTAATTTTCTGAGAAGAAATTCTTATTTTATAAACGATGCCATTGAATATAACCATCTTATTGCCTTAACACAAACAACCGTAACAGGCGCCCTATTTCTGCAAAACTCGTTTCTTCGCAATAGTCGTTAGTGGAAACGAAGCCCTGATTTCGCAGTCTGCTATAATCGTTTGGCTGAAAGGGATTCTACCAAACGACTGAAATATTGCTGCATGAAAAATGGAGACGTTGGAAACGAATATGGAGAAAAAAAAAGAATGTTATCGTCTGATATTTCAAGATTCTTTGAAATACGGAAGGGCATAATTTAGTGCAACTGTACTGAATACATCTAAAGGAATTCAAATCCAAAAGTGATACTTGTTTGTAGTTCTTATGATTTTTTTAAACTTTAGATGTTAAAAATAGATATATATCACATTCAAGCATATGCAATTTTATACATTTTCTTATTTATGTATATTTAAAAATGGGAGATTAAAATCTGTATTATATAATTCATCATTTTAAATAAAAAACATTACGGAAGGATGTTTAATATTAAGCAAAACCATAAAAAGACTCTACTTTTTATAAAATATAGATTATTTAATTTTGAAAGTAGCACAGATACATTTTTTTCTTGTTTTGAGAAAATGAAAGGTTATTATATCATTCCTAAAATATATATTAATTACGTCAAATCTGGCAATTATTCTATCCTTTTATGCATTATTAAATTTCTTTTGGGCGAATTTAATCAAAATAATATATATTTATGAATCGCAAATTATTTCCGATATTAATCAATTGTAAAATAATTTAATTTCAATTATGAAGAATTAAACATCAATTAAAATTTATTTTGCTTTAATCTCTGTTTATAAATGATAAAAAGAAATTAAATAGGAGTAGTTTGTTTGATAATTGTTAGCTCGATAAGGTTATTTTGATAGTCTTGCTTTTTTTTTCTGTTAATCGTGTACATGAATTTTCCCTATGGATATCGGTTCCATTGCTTTTATTTTGTGTTTCGATTATTATAAAATAATATTGATTTATTATTTCTTCTTATCTGCATTTTTATCTGACATTAAAATTTAAGAGCATATTTGTGGAATAAAATAAAATATTTAAGGTTATTTTCACACGTGGAATGAAATAAATGTAACCACATCACCTATGTTTATGGTAATTGATTTACACTCTTTCATAATCTATCGCTATGCAATTTCTTTTAATGGTCATTTGTAAAAGCATTAAATTTTTCTAGTGATAAATAAAAAAATATTACATTAAATTAATCCCAAATTAAGTGATATCTCATTTTTTTAAATGGGTTTACTCCACTTTCAAAATAAACTGTCCATATATTCTTTGTGATAACATTTTACTAAATGAATGAAAACTAGAGGATGTTTGGCAGTACAGAGGCTGTGTTCCAATAAGGAAAATACTTCAAATATTTATAAAATGCTTAAAAACCTGAAACCTTAGGAGATGAAATTTGGTTGCACTAGGATGATCTGTTAATTTGGGGAATAATCTAAATGCTACGAATGAGATATTGAAATGATGAAATTAAATACGAATTGCGAAGTTTTTCAATGCATATTGCGGCTGCATGTGTGTATTTAGTAAAGTCTAAAGAAAAGATAAAACCGTCCTGATGGTAGCACTAAAGAGGTTCTTAAATTTTTTAAATCATAAACTTCGGTATGTGATCATGGTGGAAAATACCGAATTTGAATCATCTTAACATTCTTTAAATGACCTTAACTGCTCTTCTGTTCAATGATTGAAAAATAATTTTAATGAAAAAGATTTTTTTAAATAATTTATTTGTCTTAAAAACAAAAATTAAATTTTTAGGATACACATTTAAAGGCATTGAAAAAAAAGCAGAATAACAAATTTTGATCCAATTAAAGAAACATATTTCACGGATTGGATCATTGGTTAAAATTAAGATTCATAAATTAATTTAATTCATAAATTAATTTATGAATTAAGTTAATTATTTATTGCACCATTTCTTTTGTTGCTTCTTCAAGGATGATACAAAAAACCTATAGTCCAAATTTTAACTATTTTTTTATCCAACGCTTTTACAGCATTTTATAGTTGAGTTGTACCATTGATTTATTGCTTTTTATTCTTTAGAGTATTTCACATCGAATTATGAATTCATTTGTTTACGGTATTCTGAATTCTCAATTTTGAGTAGACATGGCAAATTAGACAATCTATTTTGAAAGTATTGAAAGGTTTTTAAGGAGCGAAATTTGAAATAATGAAGTAACAATAATAACATTTAGGCTGACATACCATTTTCAAGAAATTTCACCTAAATAAATTGATGTTCTATTCGCAGGCAGAGTTTAATATCAAAATCCTTTCATCCTATGTGAATTTCAAATTCGAACTATAAACTTCCAATCAATAAATTTGAAATTCTTGACAATTGGTTTCAGTGATTTCTAAAATTTATAAATAGTAAGAATTCTTTTCTGAATTGCTTCTTATGATAAAGGTGTGAAAACAGTTCCCACTCCTTTATCTTCCTTATCAGAAACGGGTTAAACATAAAGTGTCAATGAAATGTGGTTTTGTTTTGTTTTTTGGTTTGGTTGTATTAACGTCCCGTTTGAAGCAACACTAGGGCTATTTTGGGACGGACCTCATAATTTTGAACCGCGGTCAGATGACGAGGACGACACCTGAGCTGGCACCCCCCTCTCCACACCACACCACACCAGCGGGAGTCAATGAAATGTGCAATCGCTGTTAATTCACTGTTAAACAATTTTTAAAAGCATATTGTTATGAATTGCATCATCATTAAATAGCTATAAAAGTGTCCAAGATAAAAATTCTGAAAAGTCTGTTTTATTTATAATTTGATCTATGTAGAAGCTTTCTTTTCCCTTTATATGCAAAAGTTGATGACGATTGCATGAATGTTAGTTAACCGCTGCTTTTCGCGCCTTAAACTGATGGCATACCTCTGTATTTGGTACTTCATAGGTTCCTACTATTTTAGCTATATCATACGGTAAAGCGAAATAACTTTGTATTTTGAACCCCTTTGCTTTTATTGATTTCACAGATACGCAGTTTTAATGTGAAGATTTCATTATTTAATTTTCATTTATCTAAGTATAGAGTTTTTTTTTATTTTCTTTGTGTACTCAAGAAGCGTATAAAGTATAACCATAAAAATGATTTCGTTTCCTTCAATGTTTTATTCTGGAACGTTTAAAATTGGATGATTTATCAAAATTTGTAATTCCTCACCTTTACAGTACTTTCACTTTCTATATTTTGTATGCAAAAAGGTTAAAAAAATAAAAAATAATTCCTGAATTTGTGAGTGAAACAGTCGTTTTTTTTGTGCAAATATACATAATTATACTAAGCAATTGCACCTATTATATAACACAGAAAGAAGCTTTAAATTCCGTTTGCTTGCCTAATAATTGTCCTGTATAATTTTCCTCATCACACACGTAACATTATTCTTAGTTAATTTTACTTACATGTGAAGAAATCTCAATTTATACTTCAGTTTGTTCAGTACTGCAGGCAAATAAGGCATTTAACCAGATTCTACTAGACACCCAAATGAAATTAAAATCCAAGAAGTAGTCGCAAAAGATTTCGATAAGCCTAAGCAGAACTTACATTTGGCTCTTGACCGTTCCTTAATGGATGCAAATTTGCTTCTCAGTGTCTGGTGCAAAAGGAACTACTGCAAGTGGATGTTGGACATTTGCATTATGCGACTTTTCTTGCTTATATGGGTAATGGCAATGTAATAGTCCGTTTTAAGCACCATGAGAAGCATTTTCTATACCTACATTCAGTTTTACCTTGACCGCAGTAATTTCTGAATAAAATAGTCACATTACTGAATCCATGATGGCCTGCATATCCGTAAGCTTAATAGAAACAAATCGTCTAGAGGAGAACCAACTTTTTAAGAGGACCGTGGAAACCTATCTCCCATCAACATTGATTAATATTCCGTTAGTGGCGCTTTATCTGACAGATACACGATTACTTCTTTTTTCAATAACTAAATGATAATGTCTCTGAGAGATAGAAATTTTTTTTTGCTCTTTTCTTAAATCGTTTGGGAAAAATTTATTGTTTTTGTTTGTATCTACTTTAAATTGTGGTTATTTTTCTGCATTATTCTATTACTGAGCTATATTATTTTCTAATGATAACAATATATACAGCTTGGATACAGCTCGACCCCATTTGTTTAAAGAGGAAGAAAACAAAAAGAGCACGCGATAACAGAGTGTTAAAGACATTATCAACGCTATAAACTATTTTAACATCAATGGGGTAAAAAAATATGAAAAGTTTTATTGAACTAAATTAAAAATTAAATCAAAGATAAATACATCAATGTTGGGGCCAAGATGCTGGGAGACGCTACAAGAAGCAATTTCCGAAAATATATCGAGTGAAATCATTAGCTACGAATATACTTTGTGTGTCTGGTACGGCATGAAACACGATGAATATGGTGCAATCATTATGTACATAACAAAATATTTGTGATTATTTTTTGTACTGTATTTAAAAGTTTGTTTCTTCCTCATCGTTGAGAACAAAACGATTTTAGATATTTCTAGCGTGAACAATTGTTTTCAGCAAACCTGCATTTTCTTTACTAAATTAGCATTTAATTTCATACTAGCCGTCAATGGTTTGCAAACGATATTGGTTATATTTAATTTCAGTTAAATCGCTTAGATATAACTTCATATATTTCATAATATCGTTGATTCTTTAAATTGTTAGACATTAAAACTCGCTATTTTAATTGATTGTGGGTTCAATGTACGCTATTTTGATTGATTGCCTTACATATGTTCTGTTCATTGTGTGTATGAACCTTTTAAGTGAAGACCAGTTCCACGACATCATAATGATATTAATAATATCAATATAATACTTATAGTATAGCAAGCGCATAGTTATATTGTTAAAAGCGCAATTGTCTGATTCATCTCTTTTCTATTATTCACTATATTGCAAATTCACTTTTTATTCTTATAAATTACATAGATTTTAAATAGAATTCTTGTATTTTAGGTTTTAATTTCAGTGCAACAATTGTTGAAAATTAAGCGAATTCCTTTTTAAATTGCAAAAATCCGGGAAATGTTTGTGAAATTATTAAATTGGTAACATTAGATTAGGTATTTTTAAAATGTTCAAACTGTTTAAAAACTTTATTGTGAAATTTTTTTCTAGAATTTTCACATAATAACTTCAAAATTTCGATTGATTTTTAATTAAAATTCGAATTATGATTTTAAAAAATCGCTCCAATGTGCATATTTCCCCTCTCTAAGTCATATTTGGTCAAAAGGTTTGGCCTGAAGAATACCAAGGCATTTAGTCTTTCTCCTTTATTATTTGTGATTCTGCTTTACATATGTTGTTTTTGAAGATTGATTCAATGTATATTATATTCTCTGTACTACACCTTAAGGCGAAACCGTCTTTTAATTCGACGGAAGTTATACGAAGCCTTTTTGTAATAACTGGAAGTGGTTTCATTTAAGAATAAGCGATAGAATCCAAAGAGACAGTTATAAGAAATTATTAAAATGCAGAAGCGTGCGATATAATAAAGTGAAACAAACCCATGAGATAAAGAAAACTTCCAGAAAAATAAAGATATACATTTTCCGGAGCCTTAATTTCATTTTTTTACCTCCTGGGTTGCATAAAGTTTCGAATGTGCTCTGCTTCCTCGGAACCCCGCTGCGAAAGATGGAGAGTGAACAGCAAGAAAATAAAATGGCAGCAAAAAAAAAAACACCCGTAAAGTTAGAACCTAATCAAATTAGAAGGCATATCGCGTCACAGCTACGATTAAAAATGCGTTTTGAGAACGGATTGTACCTGCAACCGTACCGCCGCCGCTGAATTATGCATCGTCTGCAGGCTGCAGATACCAGAGTGAAGTGAAAAAAACCTGGTAGGAGGAAGAAGAAAAAAAGAATTCCCCGTCGGGAAAAGTGGGAAGTAATTTCTTAAGTTTCTCAGCGTTCTTTTCTATGACCGGAATAGATAAAAAGAAAAAGAAGACTTCGAAAAAAATATAATAATAATGAAAAGAAAAAGAAGTAAAAAAAAAAAAAGAAGAAACCGGAACACGATTGAGGGAAAAAAAGAGCCGGAAAACTATTTTTTTCCGTTCTTTTTCCCCCAGTATTAATGGAAAACTGGTGTTAATAGCGTTCTCTCTCGTTCCACCAGAGAACGAAAATGGCGCTGTAGAAAAATCGATTAATTTAGAGATCAACGTATGGAGCAGCATTCGCATCATTAGCTCATATCTCGTCTGCCAGTAAAAAGGAATTAAAGAATGTTCCAAAGAGAAAAGCGGTGCGCGATTAATTTATTGTTCCATTTGACGCGACCCAATGCACAGTTGACGCCATTTGGACTCATTAGCACAAGACTGCCACGTCAAGTTCAAGCCCAGACTGAAGGGAAGGGAAAAAAGAATCGCCAAACAACAATGGACGCTGCTGCCTCTAAAAAAAAGAGGAGGAATTGTCCATCTCTATCCAAATATAAAAATAAAATGTTCTACCACCACCTCGAATAGATGGGTTATTGAACCGTTGAAAGGCCCCGACCTGAATGTGAAGTA
Source organism: Argiope aurantia (assembly GCA_026543865.1). Taxonomy (NCBI): domain Eukaryota; kingdom Metazoa; phylum Arthropoda; class Arachnida; order Araneae; family Araneidae; genus Argiope; species Argiope aurantia. Next base: position 1,302,458 of record JAPMOR010085630.1, on the reverse strand, counting down.
ATTGATTTGTGAAATTTCCGTTTCGTTTCAGAATGTTTTTTCATTAATTTGGTGACATTCTTCTTTCGCCATTTTTTTCTGTTCGCCAAGTTCTGGCGACAATTAATGCGGAACGACGTCGTTTTTTTAAATTTTTTTTCCTCACAGCGCATTAGTCCCTTGATGCATTTCGGAATGAATTTGATTAACGGCTTGCATTGGAAGGATGATTTTAATCGCCTTCTTTTGTGAGAATTTCACGCTTTTTTACTGTTTTTCTTGTCTTTATTTTTTTTTCTTTATGAGGACAAAAACGGCTAAATTTTATTTTTGGTTAAATGGATTCATTTATTTAGAGAATTGTCTTTTTTTTCTCCTGAAAGAAATTCTACAGTTACTTGGAAATTAGAGGAACATTAATGCAAAAGATATCACGTAAAGGGGCACTTAATACTAATGGAAGAGAGTTTTTTTGTTATTGCATTAGTTTTACAGTTTTATGAATAACATAATCCCGATTTTATACGGCTCATTTACATAGTTCAAAAATTTTCTTATTCAAAGAAAGAAACCAAGAACATTTTGGAGAGCATATTTGAAAAAAAGTTGCACTGCATAAATGACCTTGGCAGGGTAATGGGATCTTTTAAAAGTTGAGTATGAAACAGAGAAATGCTGATATATTTCGAGGTCATTGAATGATATTTTATCAGGCATTGATTTACAATCACTGAATAATATTTATTTAATTACTGAATAATATTTAATTTATAAATTAAAAGCTCTTTTCAAAATAGGACTATAAGAAACCGAAATTCACTTACATGAATCAATTTGGGAATAAATAAAAGAAAAATATTAAAATTGGGAAAAAGTTTTTCATTCATTGAGTCATTTTATTGTAAAAACAGTTTCAATATATTTTTATTACTACAATAGTGTACATATATTATATATAGTTCACATATAATTTTAAATTATATTCATATCATAAATTTTTATACATAATTTAATTTGTGGCAACATGTTTTAATTAAAATAGTGCACATGCCTTTTGTACAGTTCACATATAATTTTAAATCGTATTCATTTCATAAATCTTCACACAAAATTTAATTTCTTCTAGGATTTTTTAATGAGAATCCTAGAGTATTTTTATTGTTCTTACCTTATATCTGTTGATTTCAGTTTTGATTGATTTCAAAGTTTAACGTCTCTTGCGCTTACTTCCTTAGTTTTAGTTAACTTTGCAAATTTTCATATAATACAATTAGCCCCATCTCCATTTTATTTGGATAAGTAGATATCTGCTGTTATTTTTATATAATTAGAATTAATGTCTGCCTATTCAGAATGTCACGCAATAAATCGATTATAACCAACAGGGGTAGACTTCCCAAAACTTTCCCCCATATTCCCTAATAAATGTATAATGCATACATAAAATTATTGATGCTGCTAAAATTCGTAAAGGCTACGAGTCAGATTTTCTGTTTCAGAGTAGAGCACTTTACATAAATGATCTGTGCTTCGCAATATATTAAGCAAATGTATGCATGTGCATTAACTGCTTTTCATTCGGGAACGATAGTTATGCAAATGCCTATTAGCCAGCAATTTTTGCGTAGGCGATAAATCGATGGTATGCAATCAATACGAAGGTATCAGAAAACCGGATATATAGGGTGGTTATAATTAAAGGTCCACTTTGAAATTGTCATAAAAGGAAAACTACTGGACCAAATGTTATCAAATTTCTCATAATTTAAAGGAATTCATGGTAATTTCTTTTATGCCAAAAAAAGTTCAAAACTTCACAACCAAGGGTGAAATGGCGCTGTATCAATATTGTTAAGTAAAATAGGACATGAAGACACCGGCTTAAAATGTGTTTAATCGTTTATGAAACGTACTACAAAGCACATGTTCAATCTCAAAAGCACTATGTATGGTGTTAATCTAAACAATTTGGCTGAACTGAAAGATGCGATACACCGACATGCGCGTAACATTACTCTTGATATGCTAAGAGCTACTGTTGAGAAAGCAGTAATGCGATTTCACTTGTTTTCAGAAAATGGCGGACGCTACCTTTAACATGTTTTGTAACACGTTTTCGAAACGATTAAACACATTTGAAACCGATGTCTTCATGTCCTATTTTGCTTAACATTATTGCATGCAGCGATGGTGAGTTTTTAACTTTTTTGGTGGAAAAGTAATTTCTATGACTTCTTATTCTTCTTCTTTCCTATGACTATTACCAAGTTTGTGTTACATTTGGTCCAGTAGTTTTCCTTTTATGAATATTTCAAAATGGAATTTTAATTATAACCACCCTGTCTATTATAGACTTTGATCTTTCTACCAATTAAAATCAATACTTGCCACAGAATTACAATTGTAATCATGAGATCACTTACCGAATTTCATGCATTTAAGTCAATGAATTTTTTTTGAGTTACAGCATTTACATGCACGCGAAAGTAGATTGCCAAAACGTCAGCTCTTTGGATTTGTTTCAAAAGTGATAAGGTCCTACATTTGAAATGTTAAAGCTGTGAATCAAACCTCATTAATCTAAGTTATTACTTTTTGAATAAAAACGTTCACATGAATGCATCAGTATATACAAACAGGAAGACGGTCAATCATATGACAAATTTTCCTTCCAAATTTAATAGTTATTTGGATTTTAGGTGCTAAATCTATGTATCGAATTTTCTTTATCCAGCTCGTTATATTTTGTAATTGTCATGATTGCTTGTATCCGAACAGCCGGACAGACAGAATTCGTATGAATGGATTTCGTACAAAATTTGATAAAAATCTACAATTTTGTAAAGTCTATATACAAATTTCATTTACTTAGATTAAAGCCTTTTTTAAGATAGGCCGACACTGTATCAAAAATGTATTTCTTGAATTCAGAAAGTTTGAAATCCTGAGATTTGTCAAACTTAAATCAGAATTTTTTCGACAATTGCAGTACTTTTTCCTTGTATTCTCTATATACAAGAAAGTGAAAATACTTAATTCCATTAATATGAATTCTGGAATACATGGAACCAACAATTCAAATAAGTTACAAAAATAAATGACACAAAAAAAATAAAGGGAATATTTTGCCAAATTTATCGGCGGTATATTTCTACAAATAATAAATGAGAAGTCTGTGTGTGTTGTCACTTTGCAGACTAGATAATTTGACTTAGAACTAATCAAATTTACTAGTTATATGCTTTTTAGAATGGGTGTTTTCCATATTCCATTGTAAAGAGTATATATGTAAAGAGATTAATTTGAAATATTAATTAATTAAAAATGTAGCCATATGCTGGCATTTTTATAGAAAATTTTATTTAAATAATTTTTATGTCATATTAAAATTTAAAAAAAAAACTGAATTTAAATGATAATACAAAATTCGATTGTTTTGCCATTTTTTTTCTTGGAATTTGACAATTTTCTTAAAATATTTAATTTTTCTGTACTACTTTCTATTGTCATAATGAAGTTTAAACCATTTTCATTGTTTCAGTTTCATACAAAATTTATATGTATGATTCTTTCCCACTTTTGAAAGCTAAAGAATAGATTCTATTTATTGTCTAACCAGTTTAAATGAGATATAAGAAACTCTTTTGAAACAAAACACATAATAAAAAATACATTGCTAGGGGAGTTATGATTAACATGAGGCTATTGAATATATCATAAGACTTGAGTTCATAATAAAGGATCATGAACAATATAAATACAATATTTGTAAAACTTTTTAAATTGCAATAAATCTTAATTTTGTAAGATTATTTTTTAAGCTACAGATTTAAAATTTATCATAATTTGATGCTTAAAAATATTTTGCTGCGAGATTCAAGAATATCGAATTATGAATAGAAGATTTAATTAAACTTAAATCTACTCTCCGAATGACTTTTATATCGTCAATGATAATGAAGAAATGAAACTAATTTTGATGCAGATGAATATTAACAGATTTGGAAGTGAGCCAAGCTCTTAAAATTGCCCTAAATTCCTGTAAATGGAATTAATACTTACAAGATACCGAGATTGCAGTAAAAAATGACAATCTATTAGCAAATTTTTCTTTTATTGATTTTTTCCCTCTTTACAGCATTCACATTATGTAGCTCTGAAAAATATCTCACTAAGATTTGATATTTATGTGAAAACTTAATACTTAATAACACACCACACCTCCGTTTCTAGAGCTCATATAGTCCCTTTCTGGTTTGGTATAGATGTAGGTGGATTTTATTAAAATGTTACATAGCAATCAATAGTTACATACAATATTACATAGCAATTTATT
>JAPMOR010085630.1:1265604-1290628 GCA_026543865.1 Argiope aurantia | reverse complement strand
CATTGGTTTAACTTCATTCATTTTTTTCACATTGGTTCATTGGTTTAACTTCATTTCATGAGACGTAAATTGGGTCTAAAAATGTTGATAATAATCTTCCCTCGAATTTTATATGATTTCATATGTTCTTTCATATAAAAATATCCTTTATTATCCCTATTCAAGAACAATGCTAATTACATCTACATATTATGGTACTGACTGTTATCCATAACACTACTATAAAAAATTCAGACCTTTCTCAATAATAATCCAATGCTGTTGTTTATTTATTGCATAATTTTAGCGTTATTAGTCGGTAATTTTGAAATATTTTTTTAGGAGCAATACCATTTTCATCATCTTCTTAAGATTTTAAATAAAATCTATTCTAAATCGTTAATTGATTGGTGTGCTCATTTCTTCACTTATTTTTAAAATTATTTTTTAAAAATATATTTGTATTTACAGTCAAATCAATTATACGGAAAGATAAAATTTAATATTATCAGAAGGCAATGTGAGCAAAATCAACTATATGCAAAGATATATTTAATATTATCTGATGGAAACAATGCTTAAATAAACGTGATAAGTGAAAATGCCCATTTTACTTTACAAAAACGTTTAATATTTACATAAATTTATATCAAGTTATTTTGAAATTAATCTTATCCTATTTTAGATTTTATTTTTTTTTCTAACACAGATAGTCACGCATATACTTTTAAAATATACTGATCAATGTGTTTCACTCACGCGAGCTCTGCGTATTAGATTGAGATGTACAATAAATTTCTTTTCTTTTGTCTTCATTGGTTACAACGTAACTGTTTTCTTAAACGTTAATGGCAATGTGGAATGGAATAAATGAAGTATAATTTATACATTAAATTTGCGTATAATATTGTTATAAAATTCGATAAAAGTAGTGCGACTGATGGGATAATGAAAATCGATAGGAAATATAAAGCACAGGTAGAAAAAAACACGCCAGAGACCTGGCCTAGGGGTAGCGCGTCTTCCCCGTGATATGGGTGTCCCGGGTTCGAGTTCTGGTTCGGGCATGGTTATTTTCTTCCCTGTATTTCTCACACACCTCAACCTGTGTTCTATCTATGAGGTGTCTGAAAGATCCCCCCCCCCCTGTAAAAAGGGGTTGTGCAAGCGAATATATGTGTCATCTTATTATGAGTTAGAAGTCATACTTCTACCCTCGGGTGCTCAGGAGTTTTGCCCTCGGAAGCTACTCCACTCTCGGCTTAAATCGCTGACAGTTCGTCAGTGGGCTTGTAAAAGTGCTATAAGTAACAACAACAGAAAAAACACAAACAAGATGTGTACAATGAATAGCATTTGCAGGCATTACAACAAAAGCATACAACAAATTTTTAAATAAAAAAAATGTTCAGCTAGATAGCTTGATCTGTGATAAAACTTAAAAAAATATGGCGGAATCGCTTCGGGTTCCCGAACTTATCTAGGTTTCCTGATCGGGTTAGACGTCAATCGAAATCTTCCAAAATAATATCCAGATCGATTCTTTATAGAAATAGAACCGTGATTCTTGCATTATCTAGAACCCTCAATTTATTTGCTAAATTTATTGCCAAGTTTATCTCCAGAGTCATTGATATGATATCTATTCAGCATCTATTAAAAATTTCTGTAAATCTCTTTTTTTAGGGAAGACACCATAGTTGCTGGGAAATAGAGTTATAGATTAATAACAATACCGTTGTGCATGAATAATTCATTAAATAATTCAAAACAAAATTTCAAATTCTTGATGAATAAAAGAGAATAGAAATTCATAATTTGTGATGAACTAAAGGAAAAGGCTGTTTATTTATTCAGAAACGCATCTTCAATTTAGAAATTAAATCAATGTAGGCATGCACAAAAGAAAATCATTTGTAACTATCTGCATTCATATACCAACCATTCGCTGATCATATTAATAGCTTTTTTTGGTAATATCAACCTAACTTGATTAGCCATATTTTATAACAATAAAGGAAAATTGTATTTTGAATTAATAACAGAGAGCTCTGATGGTACTTATGTACCCAAAGTATCAAAATCAATTGACGAAATCAGACTGATTCTGCTATCGGGGAATGCATTAAAGTTTTATTTTGGGATATCTTTCGAAAATGTTGGGAGAATATAGCAGGAGATCATTGATGATATTTCTGAACATCTTAAAATTTTTGTATGAAAAAATGGCAACATCATTACTGAGATTGGAGTTCGGTAAGGACTCTGTCATGTTTTTTCTCGTAATATATACTTAAGTGTGTATACTAAATATACTATACTTTTGTGATTTATATCAAAAATGGAGGGAGGGGAGAGAAGGTGATGATCAAAGATTAATTTTAAAGCCATGCATTTTTATGAAAATTAGTAAAATGGGTACAATGTTTGCTGATTAGTGACTTTATTGTACTTCTTCGCCTTCATTACAATAAACAATATACAGCGAAATAGTATTTTTGCGGTTATTTTCGAATTTTAGAAGGGATAGAGGGCAGGTTATCAATGATTATATATCTAGAGATAATGTGTTTTCATATAAAATAAAAAATAGCAAAATCGGTACAGTTAATGGAACTACTAGTTCTATGATTTTCCTAATTATTTTAAATGATGATACAGATTCCATATAAAAGACGAACATTTGTTATATTACAAAATTTTCAATTAAAAACATTTAACTGTGGAATTAATTTTTTCCTTAAATAGTACAAATATAAATTGAAACTTCAGCACATTTTTATTGCTTACATTTTAAACTAGTATTCATGGAATCTAAGCAAACGATTCTGTATTCATTTCATGTGTTTGCAAATTCCTGACCGGCGCATAATGGCCGGAAATGTAAGAAGGACAGGATGGCTAATGTCCATTTACGTCCATTTATATTCCGAGGATAGGATATTTTACTGCGCACGAAGTATCAAGCGAAAGAAATTCTTTTCTTGCAGTTTGTAAGTGATTTTTACAAATCATCCTTTCCTTTTGTCCTGGACCTTCTTTTATATGTCCTTGGTATTCAACTACTTGTGTCCTGGTTTAGATCCGTTATTCTTAAATTTGGTTTATGACAGTAAAGAATAAACTTTAAACTTTTTAAAAGATTGACTATTTTCAGCATAATAGGTGATATGTATTTTTAAATATCAAAGTGCATTTCCAGTGGATGAATTCATGAATGTATAACAATATTTCTTTCTTAGAAAAATAATAAAAGTGCAATATAGGTGAAAAACATTATTTATTTATTAAAAGAAAATTCACATTATAGAAAAATATAAAGTCATAAAGTGTATTATAAAAGGAAGAACAAACATACAAAAAGTACCAAAAATATTATAAAATACGTTAGATATTTAATAATTGTATACTGTCAATTTAAAATCACAAAAAATATGATAGTAATTAGGAAGTTTAATTCCGTACCCAAAGAAAATTAAAATGCACAAACAAAATCATTACAAACGCACCATGAAATTAGAAGGTGAATATATAATCAGTCTTAAAAACATTAAAACTTCAAAATCCGAATAAAGTTTAAAATTAAAAAAAACTTTAAAAGCACATTAAAAATTTGAATGTATTCAATCTTTTAAATTAAAAAAACACATTAATATTTAAAAAATTGCAGACATTTAATTTTAAAATCACACAACAAAATCTTAAAAATTTTAGATTTTTTTGAAATTTTTTGAAAAATTCATTAAATTTATAGTATGAAAATTTGTCTAATTATTATTTGAATATTTTTATATATTCCATTTATTATGCATGTTAATAATGTTATTACGAACGATTTTATTATTTATATTACATAAATTAATAATACCATCATAAACATTTTGTTTATTCAGTAATATTATATAAAAATAATTAAAAATTAATTGTCTCATTGCAATGGATTATTTAAGTCATTCAAGTTTGTTAAATCAATTCCGGCAATTTATTTAATTATTTTATGTAAATACAGGGTGGTGCCGAATTCGACCGACAAATTCTGAGGGGTGATAGTAGGCATCAAGAGGATAAAGATTCACCATACAATATGGGGTCCCAAACGTCGCTTAGGGGTAAAAATCGCAAAAATATAAGAAGTCGACGGACTTTTGGAAACTGTAAAAATTTAATAACAAAATAAAAAATGGTGTTTCAACCATGAATTGTTTTTAAGTGAAAGCACATCCTTAAAGGCAATTTTTCCTGTAAGTAAATGCTGATTTGGTGACCCAGGGGGTCGTAAATTATTGAAAATGAAAAAGTAAATTAGAACCTTTATCTGCAAAAATATTAAAGCTTTAAGAAAAATGAAATCTTGAAAATATAAGGAATTTCATACTGTTTAATTTGATGTAAGTCTGTAGGGTGAAAACTAAGGAGGTTTTAAGATATTGAAGAAGAACTAAAAAGTTTGCAGTGAGACATCGCTGCAACATAGGCACCAATGTTTACAGAAGGTATTGCAAAATTCTATTGAAAAATTCTGAGGAGTAACAGTAGGCATCAAGGAGATAAGAATTTCAAAGAAATATAAAGTCGCAAACGACGGTCAAATGTATTTTCTGGAATACAAATGCAGCATACATTTACAGCACAGACATTTTAACATAAGAAAGGAGACGATGAGAAACTTTTATAAAAATTGCTCAGTGTTGCTGCCGTGAAGGTCATTACACAACTGACAAGAACGATCAAAGGACCACCAGACGCGCTCAAACATATAAGGTGTGCTTGCGATTTCTCCAACAGAGACGACGATCCGTGCTACGAGATCTTTAAATGTATACAAAAGTGTCTGATAAACAAGAGATTTCATATGGCCCCAGAAGAAGAAATCCAAGGGATTGCGGTCCGGGGAAAGTGGAGGCCAATCATTAGGTACGCCACGTTCTATCAACGTCCCAGGATATATATCATCTAGGTAGTTACGCACAGAATTCAAAAAATGTGCTGGTGCATCAATATGCATTAACCACATGTTCTGGCGTGCAATAGCCAATCTCTGTCGTTATTTCCTGCAGTAAATACGGTAGGAGGTGCTGCAAGAAAACAAGGTACTTTGCGCCACTGATGCGTTCCGGCCCTGCACTTGGCTTTTTTTTTTTTAAGGATCCTCTCTCCAGCAACCGTCTATTAATATTTGCAAAGGTGCTGTGGTGTGGACAACACCTACTTGGATATTGCTATTGGTATATTCTTTGCGCTAGCCGTCCATTACCATCCGCTCTGTCGTAAATTAAATGCATATCCGCATATTCGTCATTCGTGAAATCTGACATGTTGTTTGCGAATGAAACTTATCGACAATCAATTCTGCACTGCTCTTTAATGAATATTGAGTTTTGAATGACATTATTATGACTTCATGTAATAGACATTTTTTGTGAAATAACAGTCGCAAGAAATAGGTATGGCGTATAAATATGCACTTTCATCATTTATAGATGACATATTTGTTCTTAAAATTTTATACTTTGTTTACATTTTGCGCAACAATTTTCTGCAAAAGAAGTTATAAAAGTACTTTTTGAATATACAATTCTAAAGAGGCAAACAATTGGAAGAAAATGGAGTTTAACTATTGAATTAAATATCCTTAATTTATTAAAAGTTTGGGCTGTAAAAAACAACATTAAGGAATTCTTCTAATTCTGTCTAAGGCCGAGTGCTATGTTCTTTTAGCTGTAACTCTAATAACGTCAATGAGCCCACCAGATAACTATTTATTATCTAATTCGTAAAAAAGTAATCAATGGAATAATATATGCAAAACTATTCCTAAGTATAAGAAAGACTTTAGCCTCCTAAAGTGATTATTAATTTAAAGTATATCTGCCATGAAATTTTTAAATTTTGATAACAAAATTAAGATAGTTGTAAAATAAAATTAAATTCCGAGAAGAAATTTTCATTATTTCTTCTTTTTTTTTATAAAAATTAAAAATAAAATTGGAACGTGCTATTTAAAATTGTTTTATTTAGAAATTTAAAGATTAATAAGCTAAAACAAATATAAAAAAATAATTACTTTTGAACTTATTTGCATTACCTCAAAAATAATTCAGAGCAAAAGTCAAAAATGTTCAAAATGTCGATAATTTGAGTTTAAGATTTGACTGAGGAAGGATACGCGTGTTTAAATGTTTAAATGCCTGTGAGAAGATATTGAATTTAAGAAAAAGAATGAAAGATATACTATTCTGTATAATCATGAAAGTGCAAAAAATAGAAGTTCTATAAATGGAATTCTGGAGGATCATGGGATAGTAAAATTTAGATTAGATTTATTCTAAAAATACCAACGAAGGCGAATTATTCTTATTGTAACAAAAGTGATAATTAGTAAATTACTAAAATTTAAAATTTATAAATAGGTCCCTTAATTTGTTTTTATAGAAACTTAAAATATATTACTGACAGAAATAATTATTTCATTTGTCAATAATAATAATAATAATCGCTACTTTAATGAGCAGCAATAGTGTGATACGCAGACGATTATTAACTTTTGTAGAGCATTGGGTCATTTTATTTTTGGGATGCGAGAAGAATTTCTCCAATTATCACGAGATATTTCTGATTTATGTATTAGAAAAATCTAAGAAACTATTGGTTTTAACTAGATAACAATAAAACTTTTTTTAAATCCCATAATTCATGTATTCTTTATGATATAAAAATTATTTTTTCATGACATTTGTCTTCACTGAAAATTAATCTTTAATCAAGTATTAAGAAATATTTCATTTTAAAGCAAATAAATTTTGTCACGAATTTCTCATTTATTTATCTGTTGCCCAGAAATCATCTATTAAAACGCGATAATCATTGAAAAAAAAGATTAATAATTTAATCGAAAAAATTTCTTTAAATGAAAAATAAATCAATCAAGGTGCCTTTCACAAATTAGTACTTCCAGAAATTGCAGGATTCATCAAAAAGTAAAGGAGTTTCCTTTTAAAAATGCAAGTAATGCAACTTATCAAAAAGAATAGCTTTTGTCGATTAAAAATCCTAATTACAATCATTTTGCAGTAAGTGCTAATCAAGGTAAGTATGAATTTAAAATCCATATTTTTCTGCAAATGCACTCTTTGATTGGATATTTAAAGGATCTGAAGGATATTACTTATTTTTGAGTTTTCATATCAAGGGAAATATTTGTTTGAACGTTCAAGAAATGTAAATGAATTGCAGTATTACAAATGCAGTGACAGAATTTAATTAAGAAGTTTCCTAAGAATTTTAGAAATTAGGGAAACAAAAAATTTTGAAATTAGTTATTAATAGAAATTAGGTAATGAATATTCACTTTCAAACACTCTAATTAATAAAAGTTTTCAAAGAAATAAGTTAACTACTTTATAGAATTTACTTAACAAAGTAACGTTTCATTGAACAATTAAATCATAATTTAAATGTAAATGATAAATAAAATGTTTTAATTTGTTATAGTTTTGATTCAATAGAAATATCTGTATTATAAATAATTTTTTAAATACAGGATGAGTACAAATGATGGAAGCGATTTTAAAAAATCATATTTTCGAAAGTACTGAACATATTACAATAAGTAATACGTGAATTTAAAGAGAAATATAGCAAGTTTCTTTTTCAGTTACAAATGATCGATCCTGTGTGATCCTCTTTTTACACGGCATACGTCCCATCTGTAATCCAGTTCGTTCCAAACATTTTGTAGCTTTTTCTTTTGTCTGTTATCTTTGACATAACCTCTCAAAAAAAATCATTGAGATAAGACATTATTTATGTACCACAAATGCCGAAAACACTACCAGAACATAAAGAACGCGTTTGTACAGCATTCAGAAATATTGATAAAAGTGATGTTGCAAAATGTTTGGAACGAACTTGATTACAGATTGGACGTATGCCATGTAACAAGAGGGTCACACATCGGACATTTGTAACTGAAGAAAAAACTTGGTATATTTCTCTTTAAATTCATGTATCACTTATTGTAATACGTGTAGTAGTTTCGAAAATATGATTTTTTAAAATCAGGTCCATCATTTGTATTTACCCTGTACTTTGCTTTCACCATACCAATTAACTCTAACTTTCGATTTCAAGTACTTTACGAGAAAGACACCGAGCTTACAAAATCGTTTCAAACATTTTTATTTCATTAATGCTGCTTTTTAGAGATAACGATGCTCTGTTACATTCATTTAAATCATAAATTTTAAACATGTGTTAATTTATATGTTGCTAGAAAACCCTCTCAACATAATAGTGTAACAAAAATTGTACACGACATGAATGTAGTATATGCAAAAAAACACCTTCCCAAATACCCGATCAGCTGTTTGGCTATCTTCCGTCACGTGATTATAACGACGAATGAATAAGCTCCATTGAATTGCGAGTCATTCATTCAGATAGATACCAATTTGTACCTGCAAAAAGCACGTGAAATTAATTACGTAATTAGCGATTTGGGATCCGATGTGCTCTTAATTTTGTTGCGAATGAGCTGGCGTGTGGGAACTGAAATTTTGAATTATAATTATATCATAATTGTTTGCACTAGTAATATGTATTAAAAAAAAATAAATGCATAATGGATACGATAAGATGATGCTGATTTGTAATGTGGATAAATGTTTATATACGTATATATTGAACGGCTATAATATCAGCAGTAGCATACGCAACCAATGTACCTGATGTTTGATGTACTGCTTAGTTTATTGTGAATAAGCTTGCCTGCATGAAGTAAACTTCAGTTCTTGCACGGGCTTTTTCTCATAAGACCATATTGGGCTTCCGGTTCGTTGGTTACAGAATCCCTCTTGTCGTCACAACGAGTTTTTTATAGAAGTAAATATATGGTAATCACTTCCTCTCCAAAAATTGCAAGGTATAACAGGATTCAGATTTCAGAAAAACAAGATACTTAATCTTTCTATTTTTTCGAATAGTTCCATATAATTATGACACAATGTAAAACTGAAAAAGATGATTTCTGTGTCTCATACGATAGTATGATTGTTATAAAATATATAAAAAATCTATTGGTTACGATTTACATTCTAAAAAAAATCCTTTAAGTTATACAAACTTATTTTTTTGTTTGGCAGTGCGGCGTTATTTCTGGAATTCTAAATTGTGATATGTTTTGGAAATTCTTTTGGTAAAACGGACATTATAGATGTATGAAAATGAAGTCGAAACAGTAAGCTGGTTATCGCTTTTCTTGGTCGTGTAAAAGTGATGGCTTTGACAAATGTCGAAAACTAGACACACTATCTTAGAAAGGAGACTGTTCTTGGTTCGGGCATATTGGACGCTGAGGTGATAACAAAACTTATATTATTGTTTTTGGATCCGGTCATTCAGATTCAGGGGTGGTGGCTTATGCTACGTAGAATGATTCCTCTAGAAATTCCGGGAGGTCCGAAACATATCAAACTTTCGAGTTGTCGAAACGATCTCTCAAAATCTCCAGTAAAAATATTTTGACGATTACAATATATTCTATAAACTTTGGTTACGAGGAATTAAAAATGCAGTAAATAGAATACTCCGACTCGAAAAGGAAGATAGAAATCGTAATAGCAAGAAACATTATAAATTCAAAGCGTTTGAGTTTGTATTCTGCTTAACCACCATTTACTTTTAATTTTAATTGCAATATTCGAAGTACTTCTGCAGAAAAATGACAGTAGGAAGCTCAAGCTACTTATTTTCAAAATATTTCGCGTGGCTCATTGCATTTTTACTTTCTCATACGCGAAGTATAGAAAAAGTGCAGTAATCGCCGAAAACTTCGAACTCGAGATTATGATGAATCTTCAGTTCTATCTGTTTGTGTATCTGTGACAAAGATAGTTCAAAAACGCATTGACCTAGATGGATAAAATTTGGTATACGGCCTTTATGCCAAATTTGTAGATTTCTATCATATTGTGAGCAAAGTCGGTTTGGAGGAATTCTGACTATTCAGCTATTCGAATATAAGTTAACGCGATAATTAAAAAAAACTTTATAGATAAAATTCATTTCACAGATTTTAGTGTAGTAGATCAAATGTTGAGCCATACCGAAAAAGGGGTTGAATGTCTGTAGGTCTGTACTCTCAGAAATACATAAACGCTATAAATTTAAAATGAAAATGACTAAAATGTATTAAATTTGTAATGGGATTTAGTGAATGCAAGTATAGTTTTTTGCCAAATTTTTTTGTTGCAATCGGTTAGGGGAAAACACGCTTAAAACTCACTTTCGGTTTTTGGATGCCATTAACCGTATATCAGAGATTAATAGACAAAAACATTCGCGATAGATGCAATAAAAATTCTATATTCACATCAAAGGTTGATATTTTGTAACTATTGAACTTCCATGCCTGGCTTTCGTTCTTCCTGGTTATGAATGCAATTCGCGAGACGAGCTTTAGTTTATAAATTCATCACTTGGTAATCAGAACTTATATTGCAAAATAAAAAGATTCTCACATGATAACTTAAAATTTGCGAGATAATATTGTTTTTATTTTATAACAAAGCATAAAATTGAGTGAAATTGCATAATTTTTACTAGAACATATCCAGAATAAGCTGCCTATTAGAAGAAAATAAAGTCTCAAATATACAAAATGAAACATTTCATTACATATAACATCTACCTTTACTAATCTGAAGTTATAATTAACTATACTTTGTGCCAGCTGCTCCTAATGATGTATTGTGTCCTAATTTCAAAATTTAAGCGGAATTCTAAAATTTTAACAGAATTTCTAAATTGACTCCACAATAATCGTCCTGCTGATGGAGAGTTGTTGCAAATTCGACAAAAATTAATTATTTCGATTCAGTTCAAATATGCAAAGGCGATTCATTAAATATTTGCCCAGAAACATTAAATGTGCCTGTGAAATTTCCCTTAATGAAGAGTATTAACTGAATTCCTGCTTTCATTAATTGTCTCTATACCTTTGTGACAAGTTATCTGATTTAAAGTTTCAGTTAGAGACACCAATTCAGGAATTGGTGTCTATAACGGAAAAATTCAGAGCTTCCAGCACATCTCTATAAACCAGTGGTTTCCTAAATGTATCCAAGGTGGTTGGTTTTTCACATAGAGGTGGTACGAGATATTATATAAGAAGTTTGAGCTTCAAAGAATTTTAATACCATTTAATATTTCCTATCTATGCTAGGTTAAGTTTGACACCAGATGTTTTATAATGAAGTTATTGTGATTTCGCGATTTGAGAAACTGAGGTAATCAAATCGATCATCTCTTCCTCTAATTATTATAATTATTGAAATTTATTGAATAAATTTTTGTGTGATTTAAAACATATTTTATTTATTTGTACTTAATTTAAAAAACTTAGTGACTATACTTGGAATTTAATATAGGAAATATAATGTTGTATGTGATTTCCCTCCAAAAATCTATATGGACGAAAGATGAACAAGATTTGAAAACTTTTTCGAATCCCTTTCACTTTAAAGTAAATAAATAAATGTGGTGATTGCATATAAAATAAAAATTCCTTCAACCCCAAACGAGATTTGTACTTTTGATAGCAACAACTTCCTCTCCTGGCAAAAAAATCTATAAAGATAATTAAATTGATCAGTGAAAATAGAGATCTTTTCTAAAGCCCCCTAGCTTTCAACATCAAGTGTCATATACACAAGTAACTAAGGGAAAAAAAAGAAAAAAAAAAAGCACCACAGTTTCTTCACATGCATATGCATTCATAAAATTATTTCTTGTGTGCTTGTAAATTCTATAGTTTTTTTCTTTAAATATTCTGTTATTTAATAAAATTTCCCTAACCGTTGACCCTAACATCCTATCAAACCGTTGAGTGACCATAATGGTTACGAATTCGGGGGTATGAGCGTTCTGTTCTGAACTTTTGATGGAAGTAGTTTAATTCCATTTGTCTAGGGGGAGTGACATCTTCTGCTGATGGAAGCGACCTTAACATCTCAGAATGAATTTGTTTCAAAAATGGAATTTTGTTGTCAAATTTTAGGAAATTGGCTCACTTTTAATTTTTATTGAAGAAATATATCTCTAGAAATCAGCTTGGTCGCATCGAACAATAATATGCCAACCAGTTTTGGAGAAAATTTTGGTTAAGAGCACAATCAGAGAATAGAATCCATAAAATTCATCCTTTGATTTATATTTCTCAATTATTATATACCAAGCCACGTCATATCTTCATTCACTTGGTCACTATTTTTACTTTTTTCAATACAGTTTTTGGATGCTTTAATATCTATTATCATAAGCGGCATACAAATAACCTAAATAATTTTGCAACGTAAGTAGTAATTGCATTTAAAAAATTAAACTCGATACCTATTTCGCGCAATCTAATATGGTTGATACAACTTTGGCGAGAATATCTATGCAACTGATTCATAAACCAAAAGTGAAAAAAAGTCCTAGTTAGTCTACCTCTGTTCCCAGTTTCGGCAGATGACTACGTTGAAAAGTTAATTTTTTTTTTTGAGAAATTAGGGATTTAAAAAAAATAAAAATATTCTTGTTTGTTTCCAAGTCTATTTTTTGGGGAATTTACACTGATTTTTATATTTTCATGTATTTACATACGTTTTAATGCTATTTTACATGTTTTTAGATGCTATTTTCTCATATTTTAATCTTTGATGGAAATCTCATAAATTACCTCTTACGAACCTTTTACGAAAAACCTCATAAACTAAAACCTAATGCTATTTTTTGTTCAAATTTGTTATAAAAATTTTTCAATATATTCCGCAATTGAACTAGAGAATAAGTAATCTGTTTATTTAGAAATATTTTATACTTGTTTTAGGGCTTCACAGTATGCAAAAAATTTGAAAATATCGTGTTATTTATCCATCGCACGCCAATATTTAAAGAATGGTTAGAAATGAAACTTATTGTTTAATTCAGGAACTAGACAATATACTTCTTAAGCTATCTGAAACATTTTAAGCAAACTATTTGATAAAACCTTAACTACAACTTTTTTGAATTATATCTCTTTTGAGCCAATAAATAAATAAATAAATAAAAGGCTCTTTTTATCCGATTTATGAAAAACATTTGGCACTTTACTAGTTAATTTTAGTTTCATAGATGTTTTCCTAATCCTTGATATGCAAATATTCGAAAATATAACTATTTTCAAGCGTTTTTCAAAAAAAAAAAAAATCATCCCGAATTTCGTCACATAGCTTAAGTAGAAAATTTTTATGATTATTTGTGAATATATTTAAATTGCTAACAAGGATGTAAAAAACTTTATCTAAATTTATCTATTAAAATGACATTAAATAAAATATTAATATATTACACAGGATGTTTGCCAAGAAGACATTTAAGACAATAAAGGAAGGATTGGCTTACCAAGTAGTCAAGCATCGTTTTCGGATTTCGCTGGTACTACAGGTAAAGGTATCACCTTGTAAAAGTAATTAATAATAAAGTAAAAATGAGTGCTTCGGTCATGACCGTTTGATTTACAGCTATCAAATATGGCAGATATATGCTTTGGGGTGTAGGAATGTGCACTTCTAATTTTTTTGAATTCATTAATTACAAAATTAAATAAAAATTAGACCAGATTAAAATTTTTTTTTTCTTGATAACTTCCGAAAATATTCCTTCAAAATTTATTTTTGCAACATTTAAAAATTCAAAAAATATCTTTTCAAAAATATCAATTTAATTGCTGTACAATTTTCTTAGTCTTAATTTAATAAAAAAAAATTAAAGATATTTTTACAACAATATTTTCACAGTTTTGAAAGAAACCCAAATCATTTTCGTTGTTGATACCAATACTTCATTCTGTATTTTCCTCTCCATTGTTGAAAATCGAGCTATAGAGATTTGGCATATATTTTTAAACTGATTATGTATAAATTTATATCAAGCGTTTAATAAACTTTTATTTATGTTTAAATTACAGCTGACGTTTATTTGCAAAAGCAAGAAATGATGAATTTTTTAAAATCAAATTCGCGTATTTTTATATTAGTATGCTTTTAGCTTGCTTACGTGTTTTAATTTCTTATTAAAGTACACTGATTTTTGAAAAATTAAATCACAGAAATTTTTATGAAAAAATTCTTTTTTATAATTTGAACATGAAATATATTCCATACTGCATCCGAAACTCCATTGTTGAATGATTCTTCTTTCTTCCCCTATGTATTTTACTAACTTCCTTCTGTTCAGCAAACATATTACTGGATTAATTTAGTTTTAGTTCCTTCCTTTTACAAAATTTAACTTCAAATATTAAGTAAAATGAAAATTAAATTAAAGAGACGTACGGCACAATGAACAGAATTGTAACTGTATGAGGTTTCTTAAATAGTTTGAGTTATCTCACTGGTAAAAGTTTTGAAAATACTTAGGTAAGAAAGCTATTAAGTCTAAGTACCTTAAAAACCAACGGGAGTGGTCTCCCCAAACCTTTCTCGCATGACTATAAGCTTGTCATTTCGGAGAAAAAAGCCTTGCATGGAAGAGGCATATAATAGTTAAGAAGTATTGTTTTGGCGTGACTTTACCATTTTTACTATTATCTACTGCGTCATCCTTGCCAAATGTTTTGGCGATTAATCGTTGGCATGCAGTTAATAGTATCCTAAAATCGAATTTCAAAAACCAATTATCCTTGTGCTTAAGGCAGTTTTTTCTCAGCCGACTGGAACAAAGATTTGAAACAAAGCTGCACTTGTAGTCACAAAAATCCCATAGGAAATCTTGTATATTTAAGTCATTTCGCTCTTTAATTATCGAGTTTACATGTTTCTGAACGTACAGAACGACAAACAACGAACCTGTCCTCGGATTTGGCTCAAAATTTGACATATGTCTGCACTATAGATGTTAAATCTGCGTACCAAATCTTATTTATCTAGCTCTCTTCATTTTGGAACTATCATGTTAACTTGCATCCGAGCAGCCGGACAGATAAACTTCCTTTAAACAGATTGTACTTAATATATGATAAAAATCTGAAAATGTGGTTTAAAGACCGTATGCCAAATTTCATTCATCTAGCTGAAAGCGTTTCTGAATTATCTTTATCACAAACAAACAGACGTACATTTTGCATAAACCTGTTTTTCGAACTTAGGGGGTTCTGAAATGTGGAGATTCATCAAACTTTCGAATAAGAATTTTTGACGATTACTATATTTTCTGTATACTAAGTATACAAGAAAATAAACACTTCAACTTACATTTTAAGTAACCAAAAATTCTGGCGAACAAGTTTTCAAAATATTAGAAACCTTCTTAATTAATCTTGTTCTAGTACAAAATATATACCTCTAGTAGTGGAACTTCAGAATATTAGGTAATTTTATTTGAATTGTTGTGGGATGCACAAGTTCAAATGCCATTTAAGGTTTGGTTAGGTTTTAGATGTATTTTTATAGGCTATTAACATGTAACAGAGCTCACCGATGATATAGAAAATCGAATGAGCCTTGTAATTTCAAATAAATTGTGATTGTCTGTTATAATACTTGTGGATATTTGTCACAGTTTATGAAAAAAAGTTATATTTGTTTTCACACAAAAAAGGCAAACTTTTTCTTAAAAACTTTTAAAAAATATTGAACATACAAAACCCCCTTGACAAATCTCGTTGCTCAGAATAATTAAATGCATGCATGCTGTAGCAGATATTTGAATACCTGTGAAATAAAGCTTCCCTGACAGATGACCACGACCCATTAGTACTTTTGTTCGACACCTGGATATTGGAAATCTTTTCAGGGAGCAACAAATCTGCGGAGTGGCAGACAGGTACTCGATGGCATAATAAATCCCCCCTGAATAAATCGCTCTCATTATCTAATCAGGTCTGCCATCCTTTTCCGTCACCTGAAAAATACCCACAAATCAGCACGGTTTGGCACTTTTCGGCACTGAAAGGGTAACAAAAAATATTTCCCTATTTACTCAATAAAGAGAAAAATTCACCAGCTCCATGGATCGATATTGGAATAATTCTTCGGTTGTGCTTGCCCACCAGCAGATCAATTCTAATGCTTCGCCCATTAACGTTGTCTTTTTTTATTGCTGTTTCTTTCTTTTTCATTATCCCCCTGCACAGTTATTATTGCCGTGCTGCCTTTTCCGTGTCAACACGGTAGGACCTATTTTCCCGCGAGCCGTTAATGGCAGACATTTTTTTTATTCCATGTTTTTATTCTTTATTAGGCTCACCTGCGCCTACAAAAAGCAAACCTTGTTAGTTTAAGATCGAAAGGGAGAGAAGGATTGAGGTGGGGTGGACGAGGCTATTTGGGAGAATCGAGCATCGTGAACTGTCATCGCCTTTCAAATTGAGGTCTCCATTTATTTAGATTGTCGATCCATTCGTTCGCCTGTGTGGGGGAAAAGTTCTGTGTGTGATAAAAAGACTGTTCTAGTAATGGCGGAATTCAAAGTGGTTGTTTAAAAAATTGCTTGGGACCTGTAGGTTGCGTTGATGGAGTCATTCGAAAACTGCGTGCCCGGGTTATATATTAATGAAATTAAATCTTGTTTCTGATTACTGGCTGGGAGAATTTCTGTAAATATACCGGAAGAAAAAATGAGTGCAAGCCGAAATTTGTTTATTTTTTTTATGCGTTTTGTTCTTGAACCTTAGGCAAACAAAGATAATAGTGGAATGCAGTTGCAATTTCTCAAGAAAATTATTTATTTTATGTAGCATTTGGCCCAGCATGTGACAATGTTGCGCATTCCTTGAATTTTTTGTGTTGAGTGATCGACCAATAGCCTGCATAACAGCATATGTTGACTCAATGAAATCAGAGGACGATCATTATGGATAGTAATAATTTTAACACAATATTATAATATCTTAAAAATTTAAAAACATTAAAAAATGATTGAAAAGAATTCTAGTCTTTTACCAATAGTCTGAAGATTCTTTGAACTCTTATTTACCATTAATGCAAAATTTGGATAGTTAATGAGCATAAAAGCCATTCACGATAAACCCTGTTTATACGGGTACGTTTTGTGATAACGGAATGACTGGCTGAAATATTAAACAGTGTCTTATCGTGTGTCTTATCCGTATTTTCCCATATGAAAGTGATATCCGTATGATACATCTTTAAAGAAGGGAGTAAAGTCTCAGTGGTTCATCTCTTTCTTTCTCTTTTGTACCATAACTCCCCCGGTATTCTCGATTCTTGTGCCCTTCAAACAGAAAAAAAGGCTGATTTTTAGCTGTCAGAGGAAACATATTATTGTATTCTGCTTCTACTTGTGCATACCTCTAGTGATGCTGCCGTGTTTAGGAAAAACCTCACTCATAAGACCATAGTATTTCAAATGCAGCGTATGCGTGCATAACAACAGAATATTTTTTACACATATTCTTTCTTGGCTAAAGTGCAGATTGCTTTAGACTTAAATAAAATCTCATAATCATGAAAGCTGTTTTTTTAAAAAAAATAGTTTTCAAAGAATGTTGATTTTTATTATTACAACTGTGAAAGAAACCTAATATCATTTTAAATTAAATCTTTGTTTTTCAGTGACATGAATTAATAATTCTTTTTATGGATGTATAAACATTGGTATTATAAGTTGCTCTTTATATGGAAACAAACGCCATCTTCATACTAAGGTAGAAGATGACAGACTGAAGGGGCGATGAAAAATTTTCCATTAGATTATTTAAGTGAACACGGAGTCATTTTTAAGTCAACAAGATTCTTACACTATATATGTCCATATGTGTTCCAGTTTCTTGTAACATCAAACAACTAAGACTGTCTTAAACAGTTAACTATTTCGACCTCTTCGGAAAATGCGTATCTTAATTGTGTCGCAAAAATCTAGCAATGACGAGTACACTCGTCAAACACAGAGTATGCGTAATATGAAATTATGTTGTAATGAAATGATTTTTACTTTTTTTATTTCAATCATCACATTTATTTATTTACTTAAATTAACATACAATTTTGCATGCCAATGAAAAGAAACGTAAAAAATTAATTTATTATTTTAATTCGCTGTTAGAGAATGGTATTATGCAAAGTATGGCACAAGAAGATCATCATCTCGGTTTTTATTACCAGGTGCGCTACATATTGAATAGTATAAAACAATTTTTGCTTGCTTAATTGCTTCTGAGACGACTAATACAACACACCGATACATTTAAAAACAATTTATATTAATATGCGGAGTTTTTTTGATAATAATTATTAATAACCTTTTATTTGCTCCTTTGATTTCGACTTGGTCTCAAAATGTTTTAAACATCTTGAAATTTACGAATTTGTTTGAGGTTTTACTAAAATTATGTCATAACGCAAAATGTTGTATTTTCTCCATGACGAAAATACTCATCAAAACCAGTTAACTGGTTAATATTCAATCCTTTTTTAAAGCAACCTTCTCGGTGAATTTGTCACTCTTCGTATGTATTGCAAAAATTGCTGAAATGTGATTTCGTAACAATTAGGGAACTTTGTATTGGAATTTTTAAAGATAATTGATCCATCCTCATTTTATTCTTTAAGAAAAAGGGGTCACCCAGTCTTTCTGTATTTATAAATTTGGTTTAGAAATTTATTTGAACTAAAGATTTTTCCTGTGATGCTAGTGAAAAATACAGAGACGCTGGATATTACAATCGTCATCAAATTTTCTCCTGTTTTATTTGATAATACTGGATTTTAGTAAGGTGTCCTAAAAGTTTCTTTCTCGTCTCTCTATGGATGGCCTTATTTGGCTCTGATTGTGCAAACATGCAAGAGTATCTATTAATCGTTTATGTCATCATTTACAGTTGTACCAGAATTCTACTACACCCCAAAAAAGTTCTTTTATCCATATGGTGTAATTTTCTAGAAGCACCTTCCTCAAGGGGAAACAATATATTCTACGCAATAATGTCATAAACTGGATCAATTGAAAACTTCCATATATATATATATAAAAAAAAAGCCTGAAGAAATAATGAACCGACGAGGCGTTGTGTTTCATCCTGACAACGCGAGACCACATATTACATTAGTCGTAAGAGAGAAGCTTTTACAGTTTGATTGAGTTGTTTTTCCGTATCATGAATATTCTCCAGACCTCGCTCCATCTGATTATTACTTCAATTAAGTTCTTAAAATATTATATTCACAATAAGCGCTTTAAATACATCAGCGAAATAAAAGTCTATCTCGAGGATTATTTCTTGTCCGAAACACAACAATTTTGGAAAAAAGACATAATGAGGCCTGCTGAGAGATGAAATAAGGTAATAGAGCAAAAGTATTCTGATATAACAAAATAAATAATATCTTAAACAGTAAATATTGTGTATTCATTTCATATTAGAAATAGGAAAAAAAAACTTATGGGACATCTTAATATACATGATTTAATAACATAGTATTATAATATATGAATGATAACAGTGACTATATTTATTATAAATCTAATCATGGCGATATTTTTAAATTTCTAGTATATTTAAAGTTATTATTTCAAGTACTGAATTTTAAGTTTTAATATGAAATGCACCTAACTAAAAAAATAATTCTTAAAACTAAAAATATAGAATATAAAGAGTCGAAGTAATGTTTTAAGCGTCATTATTCTTTAGAAGCTCTTTATTTATATTCTTTTAGATATAAGTTTTTTCAGCACACGTCTGTACATTTTTACAAACTAATTTAGGAGAAGTAAAAAACAAGTTTTTAATACATATTTGGCAAAATTAATTGAATATATCATGAATAAAGAGCGTCAAATTGATTCTGATTAAACTTCTTCTAGTTAATTAATATTATTTGAAAATCCAAAAAAAAAAATGAAGCAAAAAATCAAACAAGAAACAAAATCATTAAATTAATTCAAATCATAAGAAATATTTCTTAGGTAAAACATTGCAATTTGAGTGCGTAAATGAAGTTTCATCGAAAAACAAGTGATTACATAAAGTTTATTCCTAACAGTAAAATTCTGAGGATTGCATTGTATAAGGATAGTAAAAAAAAATATGGATAAAAACGGAAAAGAAAGATTAATGAAACAAATGAAACCAGACCGAAAACTATACAACTTGTTTTTTAGGAAAGAATTTCAAATCAGGAAATGGATTTTTTTTTTTGAAAATTTAGGAACATTCAGAACACAATAAAAACATTGTAAATCCATTTTTTTTTTAAATTCTTGATTTTTTTGTTTTGATTTTTTTTTCTATTTTTTCTTATTTTATTTTGAAACTTCAATTTCTTGGAATTTTTAAGATCAATTTTTGTGTGATTGTTAGACTTCTCATTAAAAAAAATCTGGTTTGAATCCCTGTCCGTCCCTTGATAAAGTCTTTGGAATGAATTATTTTTTCATCAATCTTTTTCTTTTTTCGTTTTAAATTTCTATTTTTACCGATTTTTAATCTTTAGTCTTTTTTTATTTAAGAATAAGTTAATATTATTCATTTAACTTTAAAATAAAATAATAAATAAAAAAATTAATTTTTAAAAAAGAAGCATTAAAATTTTCATCAGAAGATCTTGAATTATTTTACCAAAGAAATATACGGCAGAAACCGAGTTATTCAATAACAAAAGAATCTCTCTTAGCCTTACAAACAAAACTAATACCATACATAGTGGATTCAAGCATATTTTACGTGTTTTTTTTATAGAAGTACGAACTGACTCTTTCTAAATTAGTAACTAAAACTAGGGAACAACTACATTTCATTATTTAGATATTATTTATGTTCTTTTAGCATGGGGAATCCTTATATCAAAATTAACAAGCATGTATTAAGATAACTATATTTAAAATAAACTATATAACTATAAACTATAAAATATAACTATATTTAAATTGCAAAAATAAAAAAGAAGAGACGGACTTAAATAATATTTTATAAAAGTGTATAAATTAGGGGATATAGATCCCTTTTAATAAATTTCATTAAAATTATTAAAGATAACCACTATAAATATTTTAAGGTTTGAAAGAAAGAAATATTCATAGCTTTTCTCAATTTTTAACATGGTAATGTTCTAAGGCTGGTATTCGTTTTCGATATTGTGTGATAATAAAAAATCTTCATGCACAAAATGTAACGGCTCATGTAATATTAATTAATTAATTAATATGGTTAAATCACTAGTGCATGCTTCAAAAATGACAAATTAAAAATGACCTATCTTTATTTATTAAGAAATTTGTTTCGTTTAAGGATTTTTTTTTATAAAAAAGATTAAGATTTATTTGAGCAAACGATTTTTGAAAGGCACCAATTATATTTTTATCAGAATATTGATAAAAAGTGCATGGCATCAATTAATTAATTAATACTCCTTATTCCCTAGATAATCTATATAATTCAATTTCTATATATTTGATGCATAATATTACTACTGAATTACAATTTTTTTTAAACTTTAAAATTTATATCGTTTTGCACAAAAAATTAAACTAAAAATGATATCATTCTACGATCTTCCGGATCACGGTTTTGAATTTTCTAACATTTTTATGATAAAATACCGAAAACATTACTAAATATTTTTATCAATTTTTTAATTATATCTCACATTTTTTGAGTGAATGTCACCTTAGAATATGAAAGAAAGCCAAAATTCAATTTTGGTCAAAGCTTCGATATAAGATTTAGAATTAATACATGGAGTAAACAAAGTTGTTAACCATGCAATTTGAAATGATTAAATATTAAAATAAATATTCCATTCATATTTTATGAAATATAACTTTTATATTTTAAGCATATTTAATATTAAAATATTTCATTCCTGTTTTGTAAATGCCTACAAATCTTTGTTACATTTGAAATAACAAAATGATGTAGTACTTAAGTATTACACATCGATATGTCTGAAATAGATCTAAATCTAAAAACTGAATAAACCTAAAAAGAATAAAAAGTATTGTTCTTTTTTAATCTAAAATACATTCTCATTGTCCATGAGGCAGTTTTAATTTGTCTGTTAAATAAATTGTCTGTTTTTCTTCTAGGTAAATGCAAGCTACTTTACATGTATAATTCAAAGGATTTTTCGACAATGTTGTAGCATGGTTCCTAATTTTAATTTCCTCCTTAAAAATTTGGAAGGAAACCGACTTTTCTTTCCTCTTTTGTTTAGAAGAACTAATCTTTCGTTTATCTCTTCTGTTTTGCATATGAATAAAGTTTTGTTGGGGTCTCAAGTTATTTTGGACAAAAAGGGAATCCCTTAAATTGTTTCCACAATACCAAATGAATATTCATTACATTTCATGAATACGTGGTCCTCACAAAAGAGTCCTTTATGTGAAATTGTGACACTCTCAGACATTTAAAGCTTAGACATCTTAAAGAACAACACTTTTTGGAAAGAGGATGTTTCGTTTTGACAGGTTTAAAAAGCTATCGTGCGATGGTTATAGTGATTTAAATATTCATTTTCTGTCGTGCGAAAAGCTAGCAGCAATTATTCATACCAATCCCATTTATGCGCCAAAAAACACTCGAAAGATATTTTTCTTGGCGGATTATTATCAACAGCAAAAAGTGAATGCGCATGAAAAACTCGCCAAAATGCCAGTTTTGACGCAGCAGAATAGAAAAAAAAAATTCTCTTTCTCTGATATACTACTGTAATCTTGTTATGCTCCTGACACTTCCACAAATACTAATACTAGAAATTTATGGCATTCTTTTCTTGCGTTGTTTTCCCTTTTGCTATTTACATCTTTTTCTTTATTTTTATTTTTACTATTTTTATTTCGGTTCTCTGCTCTCCTGTAAAGTTTCCTTTTCAGCACGGTGACAACTTGAGACTGTCAGAATCCAGTAAAGACCATCGCATCAAAATTCCACCATTTCCCCCTCCCCCCCCTTTCTTCCCTAGCCTGTGCAGTTGCAGTTAGCAGCACACGCACAGTCACTCCTTGAAACAACCGTGTCATGAAACATGTAAATAATAAATTTGGTCGAGTGTCGTTGCCATGGTTACGCCGTCTACCCCTTAAATCTCCTTTCGTATGCGAGTTTTGCGAGCGCCTCGTTTTCTTATTATAATTTAAAGCGGCGCTTATAAATTCAGGCTACGCGCACGGATCTACGCAAATTTGTAGGTGTGCAATAATAGATTGTTGTATTTAGACCTCTGTGCGAGGAATTAGTTGCTGAAAAGAGGGGGTAAGAGCACAAAGTGAAATGGCTTTAACTAAAGCTCGTTCGAAAATTCATCCAGGCTACATTTTATTGTCGAATTTCATGTTACGGATACTGGGAACACGATTGATTGTATTTTATCATAAAATTCTCTACAAATCCAATTCCAATTTGCAATACGCAGTGTACTGTGAAACACATTGGACCAATTTTGTATCTTTTGACTCTTTAACAATCAGATACGCTTCAGAATTTGCATATAAATACACAATGTATGTCAATTTAATACTGAATTTACTTAACATTGTTTTGTTGAATTTATTGGGGATTTAGAGTACTTGCAAGAAAACTAACTTCAGCAAAATAGAATAAATTTTCCTATGCAATTTCACGATTATCCTACAGTGGATTGATATTGAAATAACATTGCAATACTGTTTTTTGCTAAAGTATAGTTCAGTTCAAAAATTGATTAAATGTAAGACAGACTTTTTTTCAAGGATTACTATGAAAGTAACCCTTTACATATATATATATATATATATATATATATATATATATAATCAGAGTTATTTAATCTCATAACTCTGATTATATATTCGCGTATATTTATATGGTCTTCGCCAATGTATTGGAAGCTTTATATTTCTGTATAATAAAAGGTAGTTGAATGTGTACAAACTTATTTGTGAAAAAATCTTTTATTCTTTTTTTATAATGAAAACTTTTATATTCCTAAAATATTTTTGAACAGTTCAAATAATTGGTAGTTCAAAGGTGCTAAATCTCGACTGTAGAGAGGTGATCGAATGTTCTCAAGTAAATTTTCTTCAATTTTTCTTGTGATGCACCAGGTTTGTAGATTTCTTGCATTATTCTGGAAACACGGAAGTGCAGTATCTTTTACACTGTTTAAACCTTCTGCAAAACTTTACAGTTCTAAGTACATTAACTTTTCGTAATCCCCAAAGAAACTGCGATGTGCATAATGTGTGGATTCCATACAATATTAAGTATATAATGACTTTTCAAGAAAATTAACCGAATTTTTGGTTTTATTGTACCATTTTCATTCTTTGTGAGCCATTCCATATTCAACTTTCTTGTCTTCTTGGTGTAATTGACCACCAAACTTTCACTACAGACTTAAATCCAACTAATCATTCTACTTCTTCTCAGTTTAAATTTTACGATAAATTTATATTCTTGCAACTTCAAAATTGGAGGCACTAACTTTGATTTTGCGAAATTACAATTTTTTTCGATTGATGGAATGCCAGCTTCTATATTTTATGCCCGTTTTGTCACTGATTCCTCGACTATTTTTCATTGCTCATTAAAAATGAGATGAAGAATTTATCAAATATACATTTCAGTTACATTAGTTCTTGGGCGATGAGGATGATTCAAATTTTCATTTTCTTCAACTTTCGCCATTTTTAAATACTTTGTGCCATTTGTAAGTTTTAGATCATGATAGGGTATCGTTATCGAACTGGACATTCAGTCTATGCTATAATGGTTGACATTTTAATTCGATAAAAATTTAATGTGTATTTCGCTGTGACTGTGCACTAGGAACTTAGTGTTTACCCCTGTCATTAGCGAATAAATTCAGAGGTATATGAAGACTAAAATGTTGTCAAATAATTATTCAAATTTTAAATAATTTATAATGGTCACTATTGAAGTATATATTTAAACCCATTGCTATTAATAAAATTGCGTCATTTGTAATTTATTTATTTTTTGTGTTCTTAAATCGCATTTAAAAAGAAGTTCGCTTCATTGCAAATGATTTAATAGCAAGCATTATATATAAATAATTATTTACAATTG
>JAPMOR010085630.1:1221973-1265594 GCA_026543865.1 Argiope aurantia | reverse complement strand
AATAATCTGAAGAAGTGGAAATTCTAGAGCACTGCGACTGGTTATGGAGTCGAATAAGAAATGAAAAATCTTCAATGTATTTAAAATATTCTTTTATAAAAATCTTAGAAAATTAAATGAATTTAAACTTATAAAATGAAGAGCTTAAAATCCATTGAATTAAAAAATGTCAAATAAGTAGATTATCGAGTCAAAGAATTAATAAAATGGTCTAAAATTGCAAAAATTAAAAGACCAAACGATAACTGAAGAAATGAAAAACTGTTACTGAAAATCGCATCAGCCAAAAGCGATAGTAAGAATTTGATTGCCAGAAGAAATATTACTTTTCTCTATATTTAATCTCTTATCGTTAAATGATTCGATGTCAACAATTTTCTTTTCTGACCGATTTCGATTTCTGTTAAGAAATCTTCTTTTGTCTATAATATAATTAGAACATATAGAGTATAAAATATGACTCTATATTATCTAAGGATATAATTACATTAATTTTTTCTGGGAATAATTCACATTTCCTTTGTTTTTTTAAAGATAATTTCTTACAGTTATATATCTGTTATATTTTTGTCTCTAATTTTAATAACATATAAATTTTTCTGAATATTTTATAGTATATTTTACTAGAATACTTTTTCTCGTTTAGTTGCTGATTTTATATTCGTGCGCTATGTGCAGGTATTTAATATATTTTTTTTGTGCGGGGTTATCATTGTTATTTAATTATAAGTAAAGTTACAGAAAAAATAGATAAACGAACAAATACCAAAATTTTGTCATGTTGCGATGCTTCAGACTATCTATTCGAATCTTGATAATTAAGAACCCAAAAATAATTTTTTTAAACCGTTTAAATTAATATTCCAATCCCGAAATAGTTTCAATTGTACTGTTGATGATAGCAGAAAAATATAACATTTTATTATTATTTATTTTGTAAACGACTTATTATATATTTGATTCTTTAAAAATAAACTTTGTCATAAAGATTTATCTGAGAATTGTAAATAAGCAGTGTATTTTAAGAGAAAAGTGTGTTAAATTCATATTTTTCAAAGAAAGTATTCATATTTGGTTTGTCACCCGACCTCAATTTAATTGAACCGTTATGGTCCAATTTAGAGCGTTCAATACGGAATCGATATCCTCCACCGGCATCTCTCCCAGAACTTTTACAATATCTCCAGGAAATTGGTACAATATTACTCTAGACACTATTCAACACTTGTATGAATCGATTCCTAGGCGAATCCAAGCTCTATTGCATGTCAAAAGCGTTCCTACACCATACTAATAAAGGATTCTTTATGAATCTAAGGTGTTTCCATTATTTTGATAACCTCCTGTAAGTAAGAACTAAGAATTTCTATTAGTAAATCAAAAATTTCTTTCTATCTTATCAGTCTCAAAAGTTGATGGTAATTATTATTAATATTTATGATATATACAAGCCGCCTTCTGCAAGCAGTGGACTGGCCCAATTTATTAGTTATAATAATTCAATTATGTCGATAAAATTTAAATTTATTTAAATTAATGCTATTTTTGTACTTTATTTTTGCATAAAATTTTTCTGATCCATAAATAAAGTACGGTATTTATTGCAACACCTAAACAGTTTTCACCAATTGCATTTTTATAATATTCCGCATGTATTATGTTGATTGAAGGGTTTATGGACCTAAATTATTGCTTCAAACTTCCACAATAAGTATGGAACATTCTGAATAGTTTACTGTTCGAATGAATCCATATAAAGTAGTACAATACGTTCGGAGTTTATTTTATATGGAACCCTATGGAAAAAATGGAAATTAACGAATGTTTTGCATTCCAGTGGAATTCTAGAATAAATTAGGCTTGTTAGGTGATTTATATATTATTTTTATGGTATATGTCCACCACATTATTTTTATCATATATGTCAAAAATGGAATAAAGATAGGAGAAAAGAACCATTTATGATGTTTTTCAGAGGCATGAATTTTAATAAAAAAATAAAAATAAACAGAATCTAAGTTTTATTTTTTTGGTTGGTTGGAAATAAGAGATCCGGAAAAAGTTTTTATCTGTAGATTATATATATTAACGTAATATTTTAGAGATTTTTTTGAAAAATAAAGAACTGTCAATTGCAGGTATTATTCGATGACATATCTAGGATTTATGAGCTTTCATGTAAAATAAAAAAAATAGGGAAATTGGTTCAGTGGTTATGTTAGCTGACTGGTTCTTTAAATTAACCAATTATTTTAAACAAAAAAAACTAAACTAATTATTAAAAATAGACGCTTTCCCATTTGTTTCATCTATCTGTTCATTTAGTGATGCACTGAGAGTGCACAGCGTCATTTAAAGATTGAATCCATTTGGTCTCAGAAAATGGTTACTCTTAATATTAAGAACAATTTATTACTGTTAAAGATAATTTTTGGTTTGTTAATTTTATTTTTCTTCATGAAATTCTGTTTCTTGCACGAGAATTTGAAAAAAAAATGTGTCCGACTCCAATTACAACTGCAACAGAATTAGTTGCGAGTTCTCAGGCTAATTACACACAATTAGCACTGTTGAAAATACAATTATGCTCTCGAAAAAACAAGCATTTGTTTTTTAACAAATCCAAATAAAGTTGGACTTTGTTTATTTTATCTTTTCTTGTTAATTTGACACTTCTAAAAGATGAATGATTTTCGGACACTTTGCATGTTATATTCAATTTATGTGATTTCATGTTATATTCAATTCATGTGATTATTGAGAAACAAGTGAGTTATGGTAACACGTCATAATACTTTAGAAAAATAGTTCAGATTTGCCATTATTAAAATATATCTCCGGGAAACCTCGATTACTATTGTATTTTTCATTCTTATCAAATTTCAATTCGAACCAATTAAATAGCTGAGATTCATTTAGAACTTTTTAGGACAATAAAACACTGTCTGATAATACCTTTTTAATTTCCTAATTTCGTTTGAAATTGTTTTAAGTTTGCTAATAAATACGTTTAGCTTTTAAAATGCAAGTTCAAAAGTCTGAACTTACAAAGCCAAATCACATAAAAAATTACTTTAAAGATTACACTTGGCTGTATTAATTTTCAGAAAAGTAGAACATTGCTTCCATTTATTCCACTAAATGCCTTCAGGATATTGTATTAAAAAGTAAAATATATCTTAAAATTGTTGACGTAAGCTTTATTAATTATTTAAGTTTTCGAACTTTTTATAATATATTCATTTCAGAAACGAGTTTGTTTTAGAATGTATGCTTTAAGTATTTTTTTTTTAAATTTTATACCTTATTTTGCTAAAAATGCAAAGCAGTGTTAATTTTTAAATTTTACTTTTAAAAAATTAGATGTATTAGTTTGTTTTTTGTCAGCTTTCACTTGATTGATTGCCAAACGATTTTTTTGATGTTTTAACTTTCACCGTATCTGCATACATAATGGTTTGACTTCACAAATTTTTTCGTATGCAGAACTTAATTTATTGAAACTTTTTTAAATAAGAATGTTTTGTGTAAATAGCTTTTTAGACATTTTAAGTATCATATTTCTTTATGTGATAATGTTTAAACTCTTTTAAACAGTAAATATTTTTGAAAATTTTTAGAAAAGAAATTATTATACTCTTCAGGCTTTGTTATCATTCACGGTAATTGCAATAAAAATGAAAATAAAATATTTTTTTTTACATTGTGAAGAGTTACTTGACTTCAGCATTTGAATTCATTTATGATAATTGGTTTTAAAAATAACACTTTTTGTTTTTATCAAATTTGATGCTGATAAGTTTTTGCATTCTTAAAAATCGTTAGTAAACTTTTGAAGTTTATTTATATATATTGATATGTCTTACCAACTTAGAGTAAAGGTGAATATTTATATTTTTGTGAGTGTCGGCACATTATAGAAACAGATTGTAGGAATTATAGTTATGAAATTTGGCACAAGCGTCCTATAGAGGAGTAGAATGTGCACATCAAAGCTAGAGTATCTTTTTTTTGAAAATTAAAATCAGAATTGTTAATGACTGTTGAATCTCAATTATTTAAATGTAATTAAAAATTTAGTAAATTAAAATTAATAAATATTTTTATTTTCTTTGATATCCTTCCTTGAAACTGTCAAGTAATATTACAGCAAAATTTGTTTACTCTATCTGAAAAATTCATAAAAAAATATTACATTATTATTAGCGGTAGTAACATTTTTTTCTAATTTTACTAAATTTTTAAAATTGTTATTAGTATATTTTAGAGCAGTATTTTCTATTACTGGAATAAAATTCAAATATTTACTATATTTACAGTATTGAATTCTATATTTTACATTTAGTGTTTATTGCCAAGATTTGGTTTTTTCGTTGGTGTACTTTTACTTTCTTGTGTATGAAGTATCGATAAAGTACAGAAATCGAACTCGAAATTTTGATGAATCTCCTCCCTGAGTTTTAGACCTCCCTGAATTTGGAAACCACATTTTAGGTATTTATTTGTCTGTTTGCTTGTGACAAGGATAACTCGAAAACATTTTGAGCTAGGCGGATGAAATTTATTATACAGTCTTTAGTCAATTTGTCGATTTCAATCAAAGTTTGAGCCAAGTACGACGAATGGTTGGATTTAGCTCAAATTTTTATAGGAATCAAAATTTTTATTGCTTATTCTCTAATAAAGGTGTTTTCCTAATTCTCCCTCCCCAAGCATAAAATTATAGACCTTGAGTATACACCTCGAATGCCTTGCAGTACTGTTAATGTTCTTCTTGTGCACAGCCAACCCCCCCCCCCCCACACTGACCAAAGCAATATCGACAGTATTTGTTAGGGCCGATTACTATCTTTAGCATAACCCGTCAATAACACTGGTCGATTCACCAAATTGCTATCCTCTTCGAGGTAATTGACCCTCAGATTGATAATGGTACTGGTGATAAGAGGAATATCAATCTCATATAGTCTTTTTAGTGTTTCTTAATTCTGTGCTTTTTTTTTAATCTATCGTGTGATGATCCTAAGCGATTAATTCCTGGCATTCTGTAAATAGTGTCCAAAAATTGTGTTTTATATGCATTTTCTCTAAACGAATAAAATAATCACAAATAAACATTTATATATTCAAGTCATTGAGTTTTTGAGTTATAGCGTGAGAGAGCAGGTGTAAAGGAACCTTAAAGGTTATGGTTCTATATACTCTTTTGATGTTGAATCTATATACTGAATTTCATCCATCTAGCTTTCTTCGTTTTGTGGTTATTGCTATAAATTATATTTGGATGGCCGAACGGACTTCCTGGGGAGGAATGTAGTTCAAATTTTGATAGAAATCTTCAAATATGGGATAAAGATCGTGTATCTAATTTTGATCTCGAAGGAGTTTTTTCTGAAAGTTTTGTGCTAAAGCGGTTATTTATTATTGATTTGCTTTTTTAGTGCTGCAAATGCTGTCTTCTTTATTTTGTCATCTGTGTTTTGTGTGTTCGTGTAGAATAAAGGGCTCATTTTTTGTTATTGAACCTTTTGAACATTCCCCCCCACCCCCCCCCCCCCAGCTGATGGACTGATTTTTCTGTAACAGTATAAAATAGTTGTAATTAATCAAGTACTTCTATCAAGTACTTCTGAACGGAAGAAATAAAATACTTATTTGAAATTTGATTTCCAATTTTCCAGCTTTTTTTTTAAACTCAGAAAACGATTAGCCTTTCAATGCAAATTCGAAATTCTAATCTTGCAGGGTTTTATCAGATAAAAAAAAAGAGAAGCTATTCCAAAGTTTACACATGGCTGTATTTACTTTCACAAAAAGTACTCCATTGCGTAGATTTATTCTACTTTATGCCTTCGGCATGGTGTTTCAAAAAGCTGAACAAATTTTTTGCAATCTTGGAATTGTTGACACAAGGCTTATTAATTACTAAAGTTTTCGAAGTTTTTGTATGGCATTCTCTGCTCATCAAAAGTAGTGTTATTTTTCAATGTATACTTTGGGTTTTTGTACTACAATTTTTTTTATACTTTTATTTCCTAAAAAAGCAAACTGTGTTAATATAATTTTTTTTATCAAAAAGAATTATTCGTTACTTTATTCCTAAAGTTTTTACTTGATTGATTACATTGAGAAAATATTTTCTTGCAGTCAAAGATTTCATTAAACCGTGAAATATTTGCAAACGTACTGGAAATCTGATTTTATAATTATTTTTAAATGAAAATTTTGATTTGTAAAAGATGATAAAGCAAATATTTAAAACTGTTCGTGTAAATATTTTTTTAACTTCAGATTTCTTAGAATTTCAAATTTTATGCAGTTTTATTTATAGACTTTTTATTTATGGTTTTATTAAAAAACATTCTAAAAATAAATTTCATTTTATTTCCAGATTCCGAAGTTACCTGTATTGTTCAAATGTATGTTAAGAAATATTTTTACACTTTTTTCAACTTTGTTTCCTATTTGTAAATGTTGAATTTTAGAAATTGATTTTTCTTTAACTTCTCTTGGTTTTTAGAAAATTTAAATTTTTTACACTTAAATGTTTAAAATGACAATACAGTATTTTAATATTTTCATAATTTAATTATTAGTTAATTGATTTATTTAATGAAATTGTATTAACATAAGAGCGGATTACGCGTAGTTAATTTGAAGCAAAAAGATATTTAAAGAATTCATTAATTAAAATTAAAAAAATATATCTTAAGAAATTTTTTTAACTGAAATTAAAAAGTTTCTGCTTTTCGGCGCATTTAAAACATTCTAATATTTTTAATGTATTTTCGTTTCATTATTAGTATTTAAAAATATTTTTAAAATTATATATTTAATTTTTTTATTAATTTATCTCCGTTTTTCTCATGGATCAAATTGCATTTAAAAACTGAAGTTCACAAAAAAGGTATTTATTTAGTAGAATTTATTTATTTTGCTTGTGATTCGATAAATTTTTTTTAATTTGTGATTTCTGGTTGAAGTTAAATTATTTTAATTCATCTTCAATTACAATTAAATTATCCCAACTTTAATTTGCTTACTTAATTTTATTAAGAGTAAGTTTTGTTTACTTAATATTTATTGCAAATTAATACAATTCACAAAACCAGAAAAAAAAATGTAACAAATTCAAATATTATCACATTAAAAATTCGTGTTATCCAACTAATTTTAATATTGTAATTTTAAAAATATATACGATAATAAGGAATTACTTTTAATATTTAAAAGTTTTAATAGATAATACATAATCTATAAATACACTGTAAATAATTTTTAATAAATAAAAATATTTCTAATTATAGAGAAATGAATTTTCATAAAATAACTTTAATTGACATGATACATAATTTTGATCACTGTTTTTGCATAATAAAACAAAATAAACAGTACAATTCAATTTAACATGATAAAAGTAAGATATTTTCTGTTGATTTCTTGATTGTATACATCGTGCGATACCAGTGGGAGTCGTCTAGCCGAAATTTTCTCGCATATTCTTCAATAAAGGTTTTATCCCCTCTTTATTACCACGCAAAATTGTGGAAACTATTGCGCATTTCTTTTTGAGAATAGGTACATAGATTTGTTATTTCAAAGACAAAATAATTGATAATTCAAAGTCGTTTTTGGAAAAACTGTAGACATTCTATTCAACGCATTAGGTGACCATCTGAAGAACGTCAAAGCATAAACATCATAAATGTATCCTGTTTTGACTTCGACAATTATAATATATTAATACGAATTTGTAGTATTTATTCCCTTTACTGTTTATTTCCTGTAAAAGAAGATAATATTGATATAGTTCTGCATGCTGAGTCAGTGATCTTCAGCTTTGGCGACATAAAATAGAGTATCCAAAATATTTGAGAACTTGATGATGATTTCGCTAGGTCAGGTATCCTAGAATTTGTTTAGAATATTTCTTGTCCTGTCGTAGGAGCTATAAAAACAGAGTCGCGGTAAAGTGGGAGTAATAGTCAATTGAGTTCAACTCAAGTGAGTAGTTAAGTGAAGTCTCTCCAGCGAGTTTTCTCTGAAGGCTCTTGCTATTGCAATTATTTAACAGCGAGTTGCGGCTTGAGTACTGTGTTACTGTAAGTGATGTTTTATGTAAACTTCGACATTATTTATTACGAGAATTCGGTGGGGAATAAAGCTCAGTTATTCGTTATTCAACTTGTAGGATTTTTGGTACTTTCGATAGCAATACTTTATAAATTGCAAAAACTTTATGAATCGTATTAAAATTAATGATGAATTGAAGAAATAAAAATAATAAAGTTTTAGGGCAAACTATATGAGAAAAGATGCCACCGAGTAAAATTGCCTACAAAAGTTTTGTGTGGCAGTTAACATTAATAAATTTTATTTTAAATTAATTTAATAACTTTTATTTAATAGCCAATTTGGTGATTAGGCTTTCATATCCAACTATACTGACCCCCACCAGCAAATGTTCAAAAAAATATAAATTTGATTAAACTTTCTCTAAATATAATCATATATGAATACATTTATGAAATTTCTTATATGAATTATATGAATTTATTTATGAATATATTTCTTATATGAATTCATATAAGAAATTTAAAATTTAAGGATATGATTGTTTGATAATATACTATAAAATATGTAATTGCTCTAAAAATGCTTATAAAATTTACATAAAATTTCTTACATATATGCAGATACCAATAGTTATCATTACTACCATGGGAAAATTTAGATTTGAAGTACCTTCAATATGTATTTATATTAATTAAGCATATTTTTATGTTTTTAGTTTATTTACATCTCAGGTTTTTTTGCCAATTCCGAAAGTTAAGAATTTAAAAGCCTCATTAGTACAGATTATTTTAATTACAATTTTTAAGTAATTAAAGAACTACTTAATTACCTAAATTGAAATCCTTAATTATTTAAAAACTGCAATTTAAGTTCTCTTTACAACTAATTAAGGAAAAATTTTATCTATCAATCTTCTATATGGAGATAATCTGACCCAGAACTGGTATATTGATACATATGTAAATGTGATATTTGAAGTGATTTTATAAAATTTTAATTAATTAAAAAGTAAAGCAAAATTTTATTTTTCGTTTTTTGGTGATAACTTCCGAAACGTGTACAGTATGAAAAGTGCATTTACATCATATAAAAATTAAAAATAATTATCTTTTTAATTATACCAATATTTTGTCATAAATTTTCTTTTTCTAATCAATTTTTAAAATAAATATTTTAAATGTATTTTACAATAATATATTTTATTGTTGAAGGAAATGTGGAATCGTTTTCATTTTTTGCTACTAAAATTTCACCTTGGTTATTTTCCCCCCACCGTTGGCGTTTAATATTTGAAGGCTTGACTTAATTTTTTATATTGAATAGATTTCTGTTTAAAACATGCTTTTTATAATATGTTTGAAGTTTATGACAATTACAGTTAAAGCTTAACTACAAAATAAGATTGATGAATTTAAAAAATAACATATTTTTAAACTCTTTATTATAGTTCTTTTCACTTGAACTTTTCTTTCACATTTTTGAATGTTTATTTTTTTTCTATCTCAGAACTAGAAATTATAGAATAATCCTCTAATACATTTGTAAATCATGAAATATACTCTATAATACATTGAAAATTTCACCGTCGAATTTTTTTTCTTTCTAAATAATATTTTTCCCGAATTTGATTCGCTTCAACAAACATGTTTCTGTATTAAAGGAAATTTAATCACATCTCTTTCAAAACTAACCAAATTTTAGGTGAAATGAATGGCAAATTAAGAGGCACAATGAACATATTTGAATAAGGCTCCTAAAATAGTACGAATTGAATGATTATTAATATTTGAAATATAAAAATAATTTGTTGCTGAAGATATTAAGATTATATTACTTACTTAAGATTCAAGTGAAATTTTACGTAACAATAATTTCAGCAAATCAGTTGGTCGACAAAGGCGGCTAATAATATTGATAAACATAAATTCAAAATATTTTTTCCGAATAAATAATTTATGAATAACATGCTCTAAGATATTTCTTTAAAATCTTATATGCACAATTCAAAATATCTTGAAATTTCTAAAATTGTAAATGCTAATTATTTTATTACTAAAAAAATGAAGATTTGAATTTTAGGTAATTGTAATATTTGAGGAATTTCGAAATAATGCTAAATAACAGAATTTTTAAATTTTAAATTTTAAATATTTATTTCATTTCCAAAGAGAAATGTCAAAATATTCCACTTTTTAAAAATATTATTATTTATATAGAAAATCAGTTCATAAAATATTTAATTTTCTGCATGAAAAATATACAAAAAAAAATTCAGGGAAATTTTTTTTTGAGAAATTTTGTGATACTTTGTACAAGAAAGTCTGAATTACTTAATAATTTATGCGATGTGTCTTAAAATATTTCTCATTTGTAAATTAAAATAAAAAAGAACGGGTTGAATAAAATCCTGGGAAAACAACTTGTAAAAAAAAAGGAAGCTTAAGTCAGAATACATCAGTTTCTCCAAGATTGTCATTTAATTTAATTAGAAGGATCTGTATAAAAACTTGTTTAAATTTCTGCACGCCTTTTATCTTAATCAGAAGCTCATCTAATTGAAGCCGAGGATGCAATTAAGAATTCTTAAAAAATAATATATTTTAAAAAGTCAATATCATGCACTTGTTTATAAAATGATAATAAAGTCATATATGCAATTAGTAAATTGAAAAATGTTTATATATTTAAGTATGTGGAAATTCCTTTGAATACCAGATTCGGAAGTTGAAAAAGTATTTGCATGAAGACAAACATTTTAGGCGGGAAGTTGAAGTCTCAAGAGAGTTCTGTGTGAAGAATATCGGCTTTCAAAATATTAACATTTTCTTAATTTTCGTAACAGGAGAAAGGGAGGAAGGAATTAAAAATTCAAAATAAGAACCGCAGATCACACAAAAGCACTGAAAGAAACGCTGATGCATTTCTCATCCCTATTCCTTTGGGAGGCGCGACAATCAAAGAAAAATCCATTCCAATCAAAAGTAATTAGCAAATGCGGTGCCTTGTTAATAGAATATTTTCCAATTCCAATCGGTGGGAGTGAAAAACTCAAATAATTCATATGTACAAAGAGCCGCCATTGAATTGAATTCTGTACGGTAAAGAAGTTAAGAAAAAAGGCGGTGGCACTCCGCACATAATCGTCTGCCTTTTCAGTTGTGCGCCATCACGAATAGAAAATGTTCGAACGGATGTTTCGAATAGCTTAAATAATAATTCCTCAGAACAATCAGGCATTCCTTGTGTTACCGCCTTTCACGAACTTTGAAGTTGAGTTGAGTTGCGATGAGAGAAAAATCGTTTGGAGGCGGCAGGGATGTTTCTGCGCAATAATGAAAATGTCAGTCAAATAGCGAGCGTCGAGGAATTCAATTACTAGAAGTATTGAAATGAGTGCGCTGCATTTATTAATTAGTTACAACCCCAAGTCAAAATATTGGTCCCATTCGTTTCAGCTTCTTACGGCATTTGGGCGCGGAATTCAGAATTGAAGAACAAGTTTATTAGTGCCCGATTTTAGGAAAATGAGCATTGATTGGTTAGCTTAAATTATTCGGAATTATTTACGAACGATTGATTATCTTTGTATCCAATAAAAGAGTAGTATAAGTCAAAGAGCAGCAGACATAGGTCATGTGATAAATTAAGAATTAATGCAATTAACTAATTTGTCGAGAGAATATTTTACATTTTTTATAATTTACTTTTGCCGGCGTCCTGGCCTTGGACTAGCGTGTCTTTCCAATGATCTGAACGTCCTGGGTTCTAGTTCTGGTTCATGCATGGCTGTTCTTTACTCTGTTTTCTATCTCTGACGTGTGTAAAAGTGCCCCCCCCCCAGTAAAAAGGGGTTGTGCAAGCGAGTGTGTGAGTCTCATCTTCATATGAGCTAAAGTCAGACTTCGGCCTTCCGGTGCTCAGGAGTCATTACCCTTCAGAAGCTACTGCAACCCTCTTTCCCCGATCTCTTGGACTTGATTTGAATTGGAGTTCAATCCAAGGGGGGTAAACCACAACATAATTTACTTTTTATTCTATTTCCATGAATGGTTTCCTCATGCAAAATCAGAATGTGCTGTTATACAACGCTTATACAAGGTTAAAACAACGCTTGTTCAAAACATTTTTGGTGAACTTCTTAGGTAATTATTTCAGTTTTTTTTTCGGTTGGAGCAAATAAAGTGAAATGAAAAATCTTCTGATATAAAATAAACATAGGATGTCCCTCTATTTGTGGTAGTAAGGGACATCCTATGTTTAATGATTCAATCAATCATTAAACATAAAATGTCTTTCTATTTGTGGTCATAATGGTTCATTTATAAACCTTTATAGATAAGTATTTAAGTTGTCATAAAGTCTTTCCTAGTATACATTATCGCATAAAAACCATTGAATAATATACTTTTAAGTTTGTTTCTTGTCGGTTGTAACGGCGATCAAAAAGCGTCAAGAAAAAATTTCGCCAATTTGGCGATTTTAACTGTCAAACTATATGGCATGTGATTCGTAAGTGATTTGATCCATATTTATGCACATATTTATTATATGTATATTTATGTACATCAGTATATTTTTATAATTTGGCGAAATTTTTTATTGATCCTTTTTGATCGCCGTTAAAACCGACTTTGTATACCTTAATTTTTTTCTTTTGAATAGTTGTGCTCTTAATTTTTTTTAGTTCAACAGATAGTGCAACTAATGCTGAAATAGTGATTTTACAGTCGATTATTATCGTAATGGCGTTAATGAAGAAAAAAGTTCAATGTGTTCTTAGGTTCCATGAATTCATATTAATCATTTCTGTGTAATGTGGAATTTGAGGTTATATAAAAGAAAAAAGTGCTTGCAACGTCAGTTGAATATATTGATACAAAGTTAGGTTCGCAGATGCTTTGTCTAGTGGGACAGCCGAAATGTTGGGCAAAACATGACGAGAATTGGAATATCGTTTTGACATTCCAATTGGAGCTACAAAGCACAGTTTATTATAAGTGGTTTTATTGAATATTTTATAAACTCTGCAAAATATATCGAAATAATCGTATACCAAATTATAACAGCGTTTTTACAACACTTTTGTAATTGGGGGGAAAATCATGTGA
Organism: Argiope aurantia; assembly: GCA_026543865.1. Lineage (NCBI taxonomy): Eukaryota > Metazoa > Arthropoda > Arachnida > Araneae > Araneidae > Argiope > Argiope aurantia. The sequence goes on along the minus strand of JAPMOR010085630.1, from coordinate 1,252,410 downwards.
CTATCCTGTTTAATTTAAATTGGAAAAAATTATTTAAATGATGTAAATAATTATATTTTATATTGTTTGAGACATTAAATAGATTGTTATAAAAATTGAGATAATTAAATTTTTAAATAGTTTCCTGCTTTTAGTATTCATATTTAATAAAATATTCAGAATGTATGACGATCTTTTTAAAAGGAAGCTTTGATTGCATCTATTCTGTACCATTTCAAAGATTGCATCAAAGAAGATTCACCTATTCAATGTGCAGAGATTTCTCAAGATGCCAAACAACTGTGGAACATGCGAATACGATGCTTGTTGAACCAGGCAGAGACAAATGATCTTATGTTGGCATGGAGCGAAATTCGTTGAGAGGGACTGTGATAAGAGTGATGAAATATTTTTCTCGTCATCTGATGATTGTTCAAAATTACGAGATACATCCCAAAATAGTCCTTGCATTGCTTCGAAACCCAAGGAAACTGTAGTGAAAATTAAAAATAAAACTATTTAAGAAATAATTACGAGCCAAATTTGATGCTCTAAACAGATCAGTCATGTATAATAACCTTCAATTATTTTTTTAAAATATGTATTCCATTAGGGGTAGTTTATGGTTAATACTAAGACAGTTTATAAACATCATTATTTTAAAAACGTTTAGGCGATGTATTTTTCTTCCTTTGCAAAATCTTTTTTTAGGAGGAATATGTTTTTTAAAAATCAGAATCCATAAAATGTTTATACGTTCAATTCTTGCTTTAAATAGCCTCGTTTCATTAAACACATTTCATTATTTTCCGAGGGTTTTAAATAAAAACCTGTAGACATTCTAACATCCATAGTGACGGGACTTCTATTGGTATAGAAATTTATCTTATCAAGATAATATATGCCTTTCACAACTATACAAGCATTTTCATGCCCTTTTGATTCCAAACGGCCACATATAACTTAGACATTTCCATTTAGAAGTTGTGAAAGAAGTCAGTAAAATTTAGACGTTCACTGAAATTACTGGGAATTGCATTCTGCACTTTAAAATAAAAAGCTTCACAAATAGAATTTGATCTGCACCTCTATTGTCTTGCAGACAGTGTTCACTCTACTGTCTGCATTCTTAGCATGGATCTCGACTTTTTGAAACTCGATTCCTATTTACGGGAATTTCGAAACACTCCTACACGAATTCTGCAATGTTCAGTCGGAGCTTCTAACATTTGTGTCTTAGATCTGTCTGTATAAATATATATTTTTTCTATTCTTCTGAATCTAGTGATTCGATGCGTATCTCACCTATTTTATATTCGATGCAGACAGAAACACATAAAAAATCTGTTTTTTTTCCGGTTGCTTCGAATGTATTTTATTCGAAGAGAAATACTTTTATTTTACCGTTGCCATTCTTGAATATACAACTTGCTCGTTCGAAGAAATCTTGAAACACAAATGGAATAAGAAATAAAACGCAGCAAAAGTATAAAAATGATTTGCTAAATATCTGTTTTTTGGTGTTTCATTTTTTATTATATAATAAAACAATTTTGTGCACATTTTTTTGTTGACTTCGGTTTTTTAGCAATCTTTGATCAAAATTGGCGAATTCATTGAATTTCTATCAAGCCATCTCTTTTTTTATTAAGCCTTGTTTCATCTCTGTTCTATCTGCATGCGATTTCTTTAGCCGGCTTGAAGGATAATACTATCAGAAAGCAAGATGTTTTTTTTTTCATATATAGAATTGTTCTAGTTTGCGCGATCCAAGAGATCATATAATTAATTGCTAATTTTGAATCATGAGAACAGCAAGGTATAGCATGAAAAATAAATTTAACATTGAATTTTCCAGTCTACCATCAGGTATTTTTCCACAGCTTTATTTAGTTGATGCAAGTTCACGTTCATGTCCTCTAAATACGTTACCGTTTCTCATTTATCTTCTGTACAGATTATTATGAATTTGTAATATTGCTTTTCTGCAATGTTAGTATTATTTCTGAAAGGAGAAATTTATATATAATGGACGATGGATCGATACGAGGTCCATTTTCCCTCACCTTGGTGACTAAAATTAAATTCTAGAAAATACAAGGTTTGTGGTAATATCTTTATCAGAAAACGAGATCTTGTGACCTTTCTAGAAAATTCTATATCCTTTTGGAAGGGTATACAAGACGGACGAGAAGCCTATTGTTGTTGTTATTTATAATGGCACTTGCCATGGACAAGCTCGTTGACGAAGTCAGCGATTTTAAGTCAAGGGAGCGTCTCTTGTTTTAGTAGCGCCAACTAGGGCCAAGAGTACGTCTTAGCTACTCACGCATCACATTCGCATGCACAACCCCTTTTTGCAGGGGAACACATTCACACATCTCGCAGATAGAGCAGCTGAAGAACAACCATGCCCAAACCGGGACTCGAACCCAGGTCTCCTAGGTCACGGGGAAGACGCGCTATCCCTATACTAGGACGCCGACAGCCTATTTTTTCTTTGGAGTAATGTTCGCAGAGTGAACTCTCTCTAAGCTTATTTCTGTCTATCAATTTACTATTTGCTTGCAATGTGATTTTTAAAATGCTGATCATTTTTTTTTTCTAAATGTGCCATTTTTTTCACCTAATGTGCTTCTGATTGTGGAATAAACGTAAATTCTGTGGAGATAAATGCCTTTATCTATTATAAGCTTGTTTCCTTTCTTTCATTATATATCCTTTGAATGATTTCTTGAGTAATATAGTATTGATTTTCATTCATCCATCGCTTGTGATTATATTGAGAAAGTATGCGGAAACAATGACGAAGATTTTGTTACTAACAATGACTCTTTTGTATTTTACTTAGCTAAAACGAAAGAACTTTTTGCACTCTATAATGTTGAATTAAGTACTTTCAAGTACTTTAATTTACATTAGAGAGTACAAAAAAGCACTCTCTATTGATGAAACTGAGTGATTTGAGACTGCGAAAGAAGATTCCAGAATTCCTGGGGTTAAAATTATGTGAGAAAAAATTCTGTTCGAAAGAACAATGAAAATGATCATGCAAAACAATTTACTGCAGGTTGTGATTGTCAACAAACCAACACTAAGAGTGACTAAAATTCTGAAAGAGATAATGATCTATTTAACTTATTCGATGATGCATCGTAAGATCTTCGAACTGATACATGTTTAAACCTATACATTGAAAATTTCGCCATTAAAAAGCGTAATAATTCGATACAAAAGTTCTGGAGAATGCATGAAAATTTCAAATGGATTTTTGACAGAATCGAAAGGATAGCTAATTGTAGAAATAAAAGATATAATCTCATTAGATAATAGTGCCGAATTCTAGCTGCGGACCTGGAAGCCTGTTAGAGTGCTACGCTACCACGCCAAAGATCGAGTTCAAATCCAAGAACTATAATGTTTATATTTATTTCCTTTATTTAATTTATATGTAAATTTAAAATAAGTGAATATTTTCTCCGGTTGAATGTTCTAGAATATTCCTGCAGGTATATATAGCAATTACAGCTGAATAAGTCTTAAGTAGTTGTGTCCCGTGTAAAGTACTACGGCAAAAATAAATGTTTTTAGAAATTGCATCTTATTGCAAGTTCATTTCTGTGTGACAGAAGAATAAAACGGAATAATTAAGTGATTAAAATGCGAAAGGAAAATAAGAATAGATGAATAATTTAAGAACTTTAATTGTTGAAACTAAATTAGCAAATATGATCAGTTAATGTAAAGAAATGAAATTTCATAACCAAAAATGATAAACACCTAAATAATTTTTAATATAAATTATTTAATTACTAATTAATTAATTTAATATAATTATTTAAAATTCTAATTTTTACATAAAAGAAAAATTAAACAGAAATAATTATACAGAAGAAAGGTTTAAAATTTATTTTAATAAAATATTGAAATTTGGTCAACTACGTTAATAAAATGATATAGACTTAAAAATGTATTTCTTGAAATAACTGTTATATGCTAATTGAAAAAAGTGTGAAGTATTAACTGAAGGAAAAATGATTTCGGAAAAATGCTAGTATTGCGAAATACAAGTGATAAGGTTTCTACAAGTAAGCATCTGCAGATTGTGTCTCATTTCTACAATGTTTTAGGTTATGTGAACGTTTAGTCATTCCAAGGGCTCCTTATATAATTTGTAACAAAAAAAGTTTTATTTTTAAAATGTACATTTTGGCAAATTGAAGAAATGTCTCCTTTTCGAATAAAATAACTGATGAAAAGATTTTTGCAATAGTAGATGTGTGTGTACCTATTTCTTTGGACTTACAGAAATTTACGCGAGTGGTAAACTCTTTAAATAACAGAGTGTCTGGAAAAGGCAGAGCCGGCGTAATTTTCATGTTTCGAAGGAGGCCTCAAAATGATTGCTTCTAAGAAAATATATTTTCGAATAGCAGTATGCGCCAGTTCTACATCTCTTCTAATAATATGTGAGAATATCCCTCTGTCTCTATATGCAAGTTGGTATTATATAGGATAGATTGGCTTTACCTATTTTGATCAAATTTGTCTCAAATTTACTTTAGAAAGTATGAATATGCAGCTAAAAATTCTTATTTGCAATTTTAATTAATTAAAAATTAAGTGTCATTTTGATTTCTTTTTTCCGATAATTTCTTAAAATATTATTGCATAAAAATAATTTTTACATCATTTTAAAATTATATTATTGCATAAAAGTTATTTTTTAACTATGCTAATTTAATTATATTTTCACATTTTTATTCTAAATTTTGCCCATTTTAAAAAAATATTTTTGTTTGTCCAACAAAAATTACATTTTTATTACAAAAATTAGATTAATTTTCTTCGATATATTTTCTTTCTTTATCACCTGATGGTTAATTGCATGATTTTCTTTCTTTACTGAAAGCTAAGGAAGGATTTAAAAAAAATATATCGATTTTTTTAAAAATTATATATTTGTCTAAGGAATAAGAAAGTGAATTCTAGCTTACATCACAGGGCATTTTAGAATATAGATGAACCCGAAGTTAGGTTTTTAATAGCAGAAAGACGCCAGGAGACTTCTATCCAATAGGATGATTCATATGCACAACATATAATATGCATAAGGTTATTAAATCTATTTGGTTTAATGTCTGAAAAAATTCAATACTTGAAATTTTTCTAGGTTTGGAGTAAAATCGTGAACATGAAGTTGTACAAAAGAAATTTAATTTCTGCTAATAATAAAGATGAAGTGTGTTTACTTGCCTGCGTGCGCACGCATATGTGTAGACACTCTACAGGTCAGATAGTTTAACCTTGAGTTACATCACTCTCACATACATAATTTATAGGGTGGGAATAAGCATCTAAGAGTGATTTCTTAAAATTTTTAATTAGAATTTTAATTAATTTAAGGGAAATTTTGATATTTTCATACCATAACTTCCGAAAATTTTACTGCACAAAAAGAATTTTTTTACATAATCTCAGAAGTCAAAAAATTTTCTTCTCAATGTTATCAATTTGATTGTCATACAAAATTTTCCAGAATTGTGAAAAAATTTTATAATTATTTTTCCTACGTTTTTAACAATAGATTACATTGTTTCTCTAATTTTCAAATCAATCTTATTTTTTCATCAAATATTTAAACTGATGATTTTCTTCCAATGTTGAAAACCAAAAAAGAGGGATTTTGTTAATTATTTGCGCAGTTTGCTGGATGAATTAAAAAAAGGTGAAGTTACAATATGTGAATGTTAGAAGATGGATAAATCGAACATTTATTTTTTAAAAATAAATCTACATGTTTGGACTGACCTCCATTGAAAAAAGTTCATGCATAAAACGAATAGAGCATATGCAGGACAATTGAAATAACACGGTTTTTGTACCTGACAATTTGGCAGAATCATACATGAAAATATATCTGAACTATTTAATTGGAATTAAATAAAACTAACATCCCCGAGGACCAGGTGGACTAAATTTTTCCAGCGAGCCAGCTGTTTCTGTTCCACGAGAAGATCATATCATTGCAAGGATAGCTGTGGTGAATTTGGAAGCGTGCTAGAGGATTACTGAGATTCCACGAATGCAGGCATTTATATTGAATCGCCCACTCATGAATAATTTCAACTCGGGCTTAAATTAGAGCTGAATCATAAACTAACTCACATTCTAGAATTTTACTTAGAAATAGCCTTAGTGTGCAATCCAAGAAAATCTCTAAATTATATTATTAATCGGAGTTATACAGCAATATTAATGTTTTTAAATGCAGTGATATATTTCAAATTAGTGACTTTTTGACAAGCTGTTTGATTGATTTGACAAGCTGATTCACTGGAGGTATCAGTTGTCGTTAATTTCAGTTAAGTCGTTTAGATATTTCACATTAATAATACAGTGAAATTGCCAGGCATTAAAGATGGGTTACTTAGTTGTCTTTCATATGCTACGCTCATTATGTTCATGAACCATTCTAATGGTGAACAGTCCCATGGAAATATGGCGCTACTAAATACAAAAATTAATTAATTATGTTATAATTCATCTATGTTATATATTATAACATTATATACTTTCATAGACACTAAACAAAATTCTTGTTCTTTAACTGTCGATAATGAAGAAAATCATGAATCAGAAAGCTGATAAAAACAGAAATGGGTTTGAATGCCTGGGCAATATTTTAATCTATTGTTGGAAATTAGTCCAAAAATATACTTAAAAATTATATTATTTAAAAAAATCGTATTACAATTAAATGTATATAGTTAAAAAACAATTTTTTTATATTTAGTGGCGGCGTAAAATTTATTTTTATACAATAATATTTCCGGAAGTTGATTTGGGAAAACGCCAACACTGAGGTCAATTTTTTAATTAATTAAAATTTTAGAAAATATTGTTCCAGTGTACACATTTTCCCACCCTTCAAAATATATCTGTGTCCAATGGCTGGGGGATTCAATTCAGACAGTCCAGCTGGAAGAGCGATAGTACACGCATACGCACACACACTGATTTATAAGTAGTATAAAATAATTTAATTTCAAGCAGTGCTATTTTGAATTCAACATGATGGGAATCTTTATTCGAACAGAAAGTTTTTTTTTCTTTATTTCATGGAGATCTGTTATTTTATTGCTCGTAGAAAAACATACATTTCTATTTAATGTAAACTTTATCCATTGGATGTTTGAACAGTTACAGATTATAGTATATATAACAGCAGAGGATTGAAAGCTCATACTAGGCCAGGAAAAAAGTCAGAACAAATTCTTTTTCTCCCTAACGTAAAATTGAGGGACGGTGTTTTATGTTAAGTGATAATCTGGGACGAATGTATAACTTTCCATTAATATAATGCTATGGTGTCGAGAAATGTAACTGCAATATTAATCGTCAGAATTTTAGAAATAAGTATGTTTTCCTTTATTGTGCTACTGCCAGACATAGCTTTTTTTAATGTCAATGTTAAACCCTTAATGCCTGTAAAATATGAAACGTTTGTATAGTGATGTGTTTACATTTAATTCTGTGTCCATACATTAGTGTTGTACAGGAAAGAAATGTTTTTTTTTTATGTTTAATGACATGCTATGGGCAGAGCATGTTCTAAAATATGAAATTATTTTATGTTTAATAAGATAAATTCATATAACACATTTTCCACAATAAATTTTAATCGAAAATCCAATCATGGATGAAATTGGTCATTTAAAGGATGAAATTTATTACATTACCCAAATTTATTATTATGAAAATTTATAAATAACCATTTTATAAATAGATATTAGGGCTGCAAAATCTGGGATGATATAAGCCGGCAATTTATTTCAAAATTATTCCACCATTTAGAACAATGCATGCCTTATCTACATCGGTTCGCATAATCATCTCAATCCCACTCTTTGCTAGAAATATAAATTACCCAAGGGGGGGGCGACCAAATTTAAACAAAATCCAAAAACCAAGCCGGGGCGAGCACGCAGGGCAATCTTTCTTGTTAATCTATTTCGACCTTTTATCCAATAAATCAAAAGTTCTGGCACATTTTCCGTATCGCACGCTTCGGATAGCTCTTCAGGATAGTTAAGCACTAACTAATTACAGTGGCCTTTAACTATCTGGCCGTTGCAGAGGCGCACACCCCGAGGGGGATTAATGAAGGATCGTGCGTGACTGCAGTAACGATTGCGGGCAAACGCAACCGAAACTATCAGAAGATCGTTTGGCTCAATTGGAATGACCCCCTCCCTAATGCATTCTTGAACATGCGTTCCGTTTTACTCGGTTTTTATGACATCTATCCCCATGGTTCCCTGTAACCGAATGCGGTGTCGAGTTAGTTCTCATTAGATAAGATGAATGTAGGGATACAAGAAGACCCTGTCTAGTCGATGTAGAACATATGTTAACCTAAAAGCTCTAGTGTTGCCTCCGCTTCTAATGGTTAGATAAAATAAATAAATATAGTAATCGAATTTAAAATATTAACTACGTACGGGATAAATTTTTTTTGAAGAACGGTTTAAGATTAATATATTTTTAAATTTTTGTATAAAAATGAATGTAAAAACACCTATAAAGCCAAAATATCAATTAAATGACAAAAGTTTTTTAAAAATTAGAAAAAAGGGTTTTTTTTTTGTGATTAAAAAGAGGTAGGTATAAAGCAGAAACATTCTAGTTTAGTAGATTATCAAATGATCTACTTAAAATTAGTTAGAAATATTAGTGAGATATATACCTCTTTAGCATAGCTTAAGAAGATTATTTTCTAGTTCCTGAATTAAGAAATGAGTTATCATTTGAAACTCAATATTTAAAGACTAAATAACTCGAGGTTTTCTAATGTTTTTTTTTCAAATTGTGAAGCATTTAAACAGCTATAAAATATTTCTAAAGTATATTTTACTTATCCTCTAGTCCAGAGACTATATATGTATTGAGAAATTATTATACCAGTTATTTGAACAAAAAATATGCATTAGGCTTTAATATATGAGGGTTTTCGTAAGAAATTTATATCAAAGGTTAGAATTTGGAAAAACACCATCTAAAAGTATAAAATAAGAATAAAAAAAGCATGTAATTGAAAATATAAAAACCGATGTAACTTTTGAAAACATAGACTTAGAAACAAAATTCAAATAGTATTACAAAGAAACCTGTCGAAGCATTAAGAATATTAAACTTTAAAATTTAAATTTTTTTTCTGCAAATTTTGGAAAAAAATGACTTTTCAAAGTAGTCACGTACCTTAAAAATTCAAATATTTATTGTTCTTTTTTATAATTTGGTATCTAGATAAGCAGGATGTTTTTAAAAAAGTACTTAGAAGTTCAGAAAATATCTTTAATATATATATATATTGCTTTATTAACAAAAAAAAGATAATGTGTGATTATGTGTGTATGTGTGATGACACTCTACATTACAAATAATTTTATCCAAGGTTACTAAATTTGGCACATGTCCCTTGTGCCATTAAACCGGAAATAACAAAAATAACAACTAAATTTGACACAGTTAAAATATTCAATTATGAGTATTTTGGATTTTTTTTTGTTGAAATTTTAGATAATAACTATTTTTAACTATTTTAAAATTCAGAAAATGATGGTATTTGATGGTATTAATTTACACTTCGTTAATCTTGAGAGTTTTTAAAAAGGTATTTTTAATTTTCAGCCCTAGATTTGTAGCAATTTTATATTCATTGCTTAAATAAAAATCAAACTTTTTATTATTTTAATAAATATTTCATCGCGTGGTTTTCCACATCTTTTGTGTGGTTTTCTACCTCTACCTTAATTATCTGCACAATTTATACGAGGAATGAGGAGGTGAAAATACATTACGACTAAACATTAAGTGATGTTTGCAACAAATGAAGAAAACGCGTAGTTTTTAATGGCATTAAATTGCCATTGGACTCAACTTCAGTAGGAAGGTTCATGTGCACAATAAGTAGAACAGGTGTAAAACTATCAAGATTGAGAGTAAGAACAAGTTTAATGTCTGTCATAATTTGATGGTTAAAAATACTTCTTTGTGAGTATCAAGAACATCAAGTTAATCATTAGAAATCTAATTGAAGTTAAACACCTCCATATTCCCGGCGGACCAATTGGTCGCCAAAGGCGACGCATCATTAATAAATAGTAGAAAAAAATGCGCCGTTGTTAGCAGTTTTATCATTTATCATAACCATATTATTTATCCTACACTCATTTGCTGTTTCAAACTTTAATTTCTTTCATCAAATGCAATCATCTACCCGATGATGAAGGCCATGCGCCTTTTGTGCGTGATGTATTACATGATTTTTTTTTTTTTTTTTTTTTTTTTTTTACAGATGGATAATTTTTAAAGTCAGTGAATTCTGCTAAGATTAAATAAACTGCATCATGGCTTTATTTTCAAGATGAGAGCAAAAATGCTTACAATGGTTTTAGTATGTGTTTGTAAAAAGCTCCCTCTTATTAAAATTATAAAACCTCATTAGTAACTCGAGGGAAAAAATTCTGACCTTTGCAGGTTTCAGCAATTTTTTCGTTTTAATGAAAAGACACTTAATTAAAAGACTAAATTTTATTTAGGGTGACATTTTTTAAACAAAATATATTTGGTTAACAAGACACATTTTTACTGTATGGCTTAATTAATGGAAAAAGAAAATTTTGCATTTATTTACCTAAAAGCTTTGTTTCATTTTCAGGATTTCTTCATTTTCTTTATACTTTTTCTCAAAGAATATTCTCTTTTCGGTTTCGATGTTACTCTGATTTTTTTTTTGAATTTTAATTTAGTGAGTTACAGATTATTGCCGCCTCGGTCTTCGTTAGTTAATTACGGCTTTAAAATATCTTCTATTTTTTTTCCATCTGCATCTCTATGAACAGGATAAGTTCAATGAAATTGGACCGCTTTGAAATCTTGAGGACCCTTATTGAAATTTCGAATTTTGTGGGCATTCTTTTCATGTAGTCATTAGATATTGTGTTATTCGTTTTATAATTAGTGCAGAGTATGATATTTACTGATATTTTATAAAATTATTCAATATCCCTGAAGGGTTTATACAATACTACTGCATTGAGTTATCTCAGATTAAATTTTTTTTTCTTTTTCAAATTTTTCTACTCCCTATGTAAAGTATGTCTCAAAATTAACGCAAGATTTGAATTTGTCAGCATTCGTGCAGAAAAGTATTGACAACACTATTGAAAAACCCATTTGACAGCCGATAGTTTGGGACTAATAAATATGGGCGTTACACGATAGAACAACGTATTAACGAAAAATTTGAATAGAATAATAAAAAAAAACCCTCAGTTTTTTTCTTTATATTGTTATATTTTTATTGAATCGTAAATTACATAGGATAGGGTTATGTATGGAATAATATATAGGGTAAATGGCCTCCACGGCTTTGCTGGCACATACCCACTACTCATTTGTCGAGATTTTCCAAGACCAGTTTGCATAAATGTAAGAGAATTTCATTGATGCAACGTTGAATTTCCTCCTTCAATATACGCGTGCTCGTGGGCCAGTTGGCATAGACCTTTGACTTCAAATAATTCTATAAAAAGAAATCCAATGGTGTTAAATCACATGATCTAGGGGACTAATTCTGAAATTTTGTAAATGTGTCCCCCAGACTTTCATTATTTTTAAACTATTGTTCAACAATGGAAACAAGTTGTTCTATCGTGTAACTCTCCATTTTTATTGACCCTAAACTATCATCTGCCAAATGGCTTTTTTTAATAGGGCTGCCAATACTTTATTGCCCGAATGGTGGTAAATTCTAATCTTGCATTGATTTTGGGATACCCTTTATTTAGGTATATTTTTAAATTTTACTAACTAAATTATTCGATTTTTCTCTGTATAGGATCTGGGTCATTCATTTTCCCTAAAATGATTTCATACAACCTGCCATTACAAATTTGTTTGGCTACTTACAATAGTTCTAGTTCCATGTTGCAATTGTTGTATAACATTTCGTCTCAAATTTGTATTGATAAGATGAAAATAAATTTGGCGATGCAAACTTGCATCATTATTTTCAATTATTTTAAACAATTACTCTTATTTAAGAATGATCTAATTTTAAATATTCAATTAATCTAAAAATGGATTTCAAAATGTCATGTGCAAAATTCTAATTACTCTTCATCGTTTTTGAAGCGTTCTTGTCACATTTAGATACATTACATGCATATCCCATTTTATCTGTTTCTACTAAAAATAATGATGTGTGTGGGTGTGTTGGTTTTTACGGGGCCAAACCGTTTCACTTACAACTATCAATTTTGATACATATATATATCTAAAAGTATGGAAATCTCGGTGATATTATTTTTTTTGTAATTTTTATTACAATTTTAATGTATTAAAATGAATTAGATGCTTTTCTACGATAATGACTGAAAATCTTTTCAAACAAAATAAATTTTAAACTTCTCAAAAAATTCTCTTTTTAATGTCGGAAATTTCATAGGCATACAAACTTTCCTCGAATTTTGACAATTAAAATTTTTTGTTTTGTTTAATTTCCAACAATAGAATAAATTGTTGTCCAGAAATTCTAAACTTTTTTATTCTTTTTATTAAATATTTAATTGCGCAATTTTCCTCCATTGTTGAAAGCTAAAATAAAAGAAATCTTTTTAATATTTGTATATTTTACGAGATAAAAAAAAAGTAAGTGAAGTTGCAATACTGCAAAAGTTGGTAGATTGATGAATAGGATATCTACGTTTTTAACCAATCTATGATGGTATGGGATTGGTGTCCATTAGAAAGGTTCATGTACTCAATAAAGAGAGCTTAAGTTAGAAAATCAGAAAAAATGCGATTTTCATACCTGGCCATATGAAGTTGTCATAGAGTAGAAGTTATATTTAAACGATTTTATTGAATTTAAATATAATCAATATTCCCGATGAATCAGCTGGTCGCCAAAGACGGCTAGTATTCAAGAATAAAAAGGGAGTTTATTAACTATAAATATTTTTTATTGCTTGAATTACAGCAAAACTTATATTAAAAGACCGAAAAAAAATCCATTATAAAAAAGTACCTGCCCATTGATTATGGAGTTGGTTCATAATTCAAATTTACTATCATATATGCTGCAGTTATAATTTATTATTGCTTGCATTCCGGCATGCGTGTGATTGCGAATTTCTAGAGTAATTGTGTAACTCTATCTAAAACATAAATGTGGATCTATGATAATACCTAAAAAGTAATGTGCCTTTATGGTCAAAAAGGATATATAGCCCCATATCCTATAAGCTGTAGCATAATTGCAATGTTTAGCACAGGATAAGTTTAGAGGTGATATATGAAAGCAAATGAGGAGGTTTACAAAAGTGGATCTAGGATCACATCTGTATAAATAGACTAGAATTCCTGACAAATTATGAATGTGAAACTGGGATCATATTATCTACATAAATATATGAATATGGTAATAAATATGATAATTTCCTTCGTGAGATTATTTACCGATATGTATAATTATGTGCTATTTTATTTTCACATTCTTTTTTAACTTTGAATTTACCATGTCTAGGGAAATACCGGCACTTTCAATGCATATGCTTGCAATTTAGGGTTAAACAAATTAGCCGCTTTCGGAGACCAACTGTTCGCATTTATATATTAATAGTATTAGTTTAGTCATGTCAACTGACTGATCAACTACATATTAACCAATAAAGAAATGTACAATTTTAAAATAAACTTGGGCGATAGGCATAAAGCAATCTAACGTTTTCGCAATGTTGTAAATTGACGATATTGGTCCAATTGTTGAAGCTGGGGTTCTATCAAATTTTATTTTCTGATATATCTTAAATCTTTAGGTAGGAGGGAAAAAAGCAATTATTAATGACGAATCTTGGAATCAAGACCTCTGATGCGAAATAAAAATGTTCGAAATAGCACCGTGGTTGTGGCTGGGGGAATTGATCAAGGCATTTCCCGTAAAAATGTGTACAGTGAAATCGGACTTTTGGAACTTCTTTTCCAATTAGACGACGATGGCAGGCAGGTGACCTCTTATGACATATTTAGAGGGCACGGAGTTTTCATTGAGACAAAAATTGGGGAAATCAGTCTAGTTATTTGGGCAGAGGGATTTCTTCTTTGATTTGCTTTATTATTTTAAAGATAATAAAGAAAATGTATTGTGGTGTGTATAAAGTATAAAGATAATATTTTGTAGTTTATATAAAGTATAAAGATATTTTATTTTAGTATATATGAAGTATAAAGATAATTTATTGTAGTGTATATAAAGTATAAAGATAATTTATTGTAGTGTATACAATACAAAATTACTTTAGGAGCATCCATTGTTTGCCATCATTCTATCAATAATTGAGCTTAAGTAGGGAAATAAATCTAAAAAAAGCATTAGAGCCGCTCGCCTGGTCTGATCTCTAGGCAATCAAACTTTTTGAGAGTGTCTGAATATTTCTGAAGCAAATGGTTTTATGCTTACTAGCTTTCTGTATTAATAAACGAAAAAAATAAAATAATAACAATAGATCAAAGAGCATGTATAATTCAACGTCAAGATTCCCTAAAATTAGATTAAACGTTATTGCTTCAGAATATATCATAAAAACAGCCGAACATATTTAGTGGAAATATGCCAGTGGTAATAGAGCTTTGGGAATAGAGTTAAAAGGTCTGGAAGCCATCGCGACTTTAGATGAGAATTTTCGGTATGGATTAAAACAGCAGAAACAAAACAGGTGGAGAGGGGAGGGTAGAATAAGGGGTGGAATAATAAAAAAAAATCCCCAACAAACCCGGGACGATTCATCTTATTGGGCAATTTAATAATCGCAAAATAACGTTCATGGGAAGCGCCCTTGCTTTTGTTGTTTACTTTATGACATGAAACTACTAAAGTTTATGGAAGCAATTAGTGAGATTTATGTCGTCTGTGTTTTATAAACAAGGCGAAAAATTCATCTTCAAAAGTAGGGGGGAAGGGAGCTGGTTGTTATGTATAGATACCTCTCTCCGTTGTGCGTGAATTTTGAACCCGCCTCCCCTTCCCCCGGTTTGTCCCATCTTTTTCCATTAAGTTTAATTTTATCCAGCTTCTCGTCATTTATCATCTTTGCTGCGCGAAAACGGCCCTGTAGTGAGGGAGGAATTAACGCACGGAACACACTTCGAGGAAATAAATTAGAAACTTCCGTATCTCCTCGAAGCGCATGCAAAACCGCCACTTTATTTTGTAGTGGGTAAAGGGAAAGAAAATTTTTATATTCGCAGCAACATCCTCCTCCCCACGTTCCGTTCATTGCCGCTTTGCCTTTTGGCAAAATTTGCCGGAAGCCTTTGGCACTGAATAAAATAGGTTCGTGTTTTGTTGAAATTAATAATTACCAAAAAGGGCCCAGCATACACACAAACGCGCAAATACTCTGTTGTGTTTGTATTATTTCCTTCTCCGTAAGGTGGCGCTTTTCGCTTGGCCTTGTAGTAGTCACTTTCGCCTTAATTTGTTTTGTGATTAATGTTTTCAACCTATCACCGGAAATAAAGGAGTCGAAAGAAAAAAATTAAGACCAGGACGAAATGGAAGAAATTGAATTGTTAATCTCATCACAGAATTCTTTTTCTTCCTCTTCATCCTTTTGAGCTGGGCAATTAAAGTGGCCATAAAAATAGAAGAATAATGCAAGGTGGCCCGGTAATGAGGCGAGGTTAGATAATCTTCAGAAAAGCTATTTTCAGTACGGTGTATGCAAACATTTTAATTGATTTTCTAATAACCTTGGAGGAATAGGGCAAAAAATTATGCAAACATTGAATAAAGAAGGTATATCAAGAAAATGACATCGATTATAAATGGCTATAATTTTTTTTATCAATAACAATAAGAAAAAAAAATGAATGCAAACTAGAAGTAGAGTTTGATTTGTTTAAAAAACAATTTATCTATATTCCATGGTTTGAAGGGCAACAAATCAGAGTTGAATTCCAATACTTACCACACCGTGAAGAATACTTTTAGCCATTGATGGACATTCAGTAATTTCATGCACTTTCAGCTTAATGTTATTTGAAATTACTACTTTTTTCTTTTTTATTAATCCTTTTTATCGATTCATTTCCATTCTTCATTTCCTTCATTATTCATTTCACTTTTCATTTAATTTCCCTTTTTAATTCCTTTATCATTCACCATTCAGTCCAATCTTCGTTTCATTTCCATTCTTCATTTCATTCATCATCCATTTCAATCGAAATTTTAATCGCTTTTCATTTCATTTCCATTCTTAATTCCTTTTCATTCGTCATTAATCGCTTCGTTCAATTACTCTTCCCTCACCATCTACGTTTCATTCCCATTCTTCATTTCATTCATCAAATATTCCATTAAATATTTTATTCACTTTTCACTTTATTTATTCATCCATTCCATTCAGAATTTCATTCTCTTTTCATTTCTTAATTCCTATTCTCTTCAATGTCTATTCTCTATTCTCTTCAATGCTTTATTAACTTTTCATTTTATTCATCATCCATTCCATTCTGAATTCTATTCTCTTTTCATATCATTTCCGTTCTTAATTCCTTTTCATTCATCATTCATTTTAATCTTCATTTCATTGATCATCCATTCCATTCCAAATTTTATCGCCTGATTTTATGTTATAATGAGCGAATTGTATTTACACTGGTGTGCAAAACTTAAGCAACAGGTATGTTTTTTGCCATATCTTCACGAGAAATCATCTGAGAGACATAAAATTCAGAAATGAGATATAGCATTTTGTTCTGAAAGAATGACAAAAGCATAGTTGCGCAGAAATGAATACAATGCATACAGTATGGAATCAAATAAAAAAAAGGCTTTATTGAACTCATAGTATCGTTACACATGATTGTCTATCAAAGAGGAAGAACAGCAAGCAGATGTTCCTTAGTATGGGATATGCCCTACCCTTACTGCAATGGTTGCTTCGCACCGTCTCCCCATACTCAGCACCAGATTGTCCAACAGTTCTTGAGGTAAGAGTGCCCATTCCTCAATCAGCATCTGTTTAAGTTGTCGGGTGTTCCCAGGAGGATGTAATCGTGCCGCCAGGCGTCTCCCCAAAGCATCCCACACATGTTCTATCGGATTTAAATCAGGGGAGCACACCGGCCAATCCATTCGAGTGATATCTTCACTTTCCAGGAGCTCCTCAACAGCATGAGTTCTTTGTGACCGTGCATTGTCATCCATAAAAGAGAAGTCTGATCTAATGGCACCTCGGAACAGACGCACATGGGGAAGGATCACCTCCTGATAATAGCGATCTCCAGTTACAGAACCTCTGTCGAAAACGTTAAGCTCAGTCCACCCGTTCATCATAATGCCTCTCCAGACGACAACTCCAGGACAACCGAAACGGTCTCTTTCCGTGATGTTACAAGCGATTCCTAACGCCAGTTGATTTGGAGAGAGGTCGGGACACGGTTTCATCCCAGTAAAGAAATTTATAGACATTGTTAATCAGCGCAATTGTTTTGAATAACCATGTAATTGTTACTTTTACCAAATGTCTGATATTTAATAATGTTGCAGTTGCGAATGCTGAAATAATAACTTTCATTACGATACGAAATAATATGAAATCTATAACATTCAAAAATTATAAATCGCATTAATATACATTGAATTATTTATTTTTTTGAAATCCTTATGCATTTTAAAATAATGGCTTTCGTTGAATATTTTCATTTTGCGGTTTTCGAACTTATTAAAATGTGTTAATGATCAAACTCCTCCTTCTTTTGTATTATCTATCATATATGCACTAAAGAATCAGAATCTTCATTCGATTCGCCGCTTCCGACGAGTAAATCTGTGATCGGTTCTAATTACCCTATCTGATGGGTCCTGTTTTACCCTATTTGTTATGTAAAATTACTTACTGATTTCATGTTATTATTACTATGAATTACTATTATTATTATGAAAATTACATTATATTATTATATTAAATATTTCGTTTCTTTCGACAATACATTTTAGTATTTAAAAAAGAAATCGATGCTGCTTTCCTACTTTTTCTTTGTAATTCGATTCTGCATTTTTATTTATTGTAGTTTCTAAATTTACTTCTTTTACTAATAACTGTTTTAGTTTATCAGTCATGTTGTTATTTCAAAAAATTACTGTCTCAAATTTAATTACCTTTTAATTCAAAGTCTTATATAATACTGCATGTTTGAAGCAGCTTAGTAAAGCATTTTTGAGCCATAAAACTCCAACTACCTATTGGCAACCTCAATCGTATTGCGTTAATACATGGATAGATTAAAAAAACAAACACATAATGAGCTGCCAAAATCAGCAACACACAGATATTCTTTGCCATTATTTAGAAAGGAATATAAAGCACTTTTCTATTTCTGTTTTTACAGAATGCATCGAGATTCTGATTACAAAACACATTTTAATCTTTTGGAGATACTCTTGAAAAGCAATTTCTCTTTCATTTTGACTGCTGATTGAAATATTGGAAAACATTCCAGCATCTAAACAAATCCTGGATAGTAAGAATTTTTTGTTAAGAAATGCACTACATTGCCAGGTTTACTGATATTTGTAGATTTCTATTAATGACACAGAAATAAAAGAAATCACCATATTCCCTTTCATGTCTATTTTAACTAACTTCGAAATACACCAAGTACCTGGGCAGTTAGAGTGGTAATTTTTTTAATTAATTTCTCAAATAAAAGTGCATTTCAAAAGAATATTCCAAACAGCAAGGATGATTATTTTCCTCTAAATTCACATTTTGGTGTCTCGTTTGTTTAAAAATTTTTGTATCAATATTTATTCTGGAATTTAGTAAACAATTTTTTTATTTGGATTTTAATTTTGTATTTATTTTCAAAATTTTGTGAATTAATTTTCCACAAATTAAAAAACAAAGTCCAAAATTTTAAAACATAATTTTTGTTTCAATAAATCTTCCTATCATTTAATTTTTCTAAAGCGATTTATTCTGAAGCGATTTATTATGAAATATTTTTTTTATTTTAAAAAAGTGATGGCCGTCAACTAACTTTTTGAAATCGCAAACCGAATCCTAGGTTAGAACCATAATACATTTTAGGCATTAAGATTATTGACTGTATATTAATAATTTATCTTTATTCTAGATACTGCAGGCTCTGAATTTTAAAAGGAAAATATTTAATTGAAAAAAATAGAATATATACTAGATATATTTCTAGACAATTCGTTCAGAACCTAAGCATTCTGAATTTTTTAAGCGTAATATTGCCAAAATTAGCTTAGCATAATAACTCAATGTACAGTGGCTCAAACAATTGAGAGTACACCTTACTTTTACTTGATAAATTCGACTTTAAATATAAATAACACATTACCGAGAAGTGTAAACACGTTTTTATTTTTACACATAACCAATGGTTTAATTATAAGTAAAAATAAAGAAAAATCAACAAAAAAACCCTCTAAACTGAAAATTTCAGAAGAAATTTAAATAATACGCAGATTTTTGCCTCAAAAAATTGAGAATACACCAATGAAATTTTTGTAATATCTCGCAGTGTCAATATTTAATTGCATGTCTTTTGGTTTTTATAATGGCCTTTAAACGTCCTGGTACCGATTCAAGGAATTTTTGGTGGTATCTGATGATATTTTATCCCATTATTCTTGCAAACTTGTTTTAAATGGGGTTTTGTTTATAATGTTATGTTTTTGAACTACTATTTCAAGTGTGGTCCACAAATATTCAATGGCATTGATGTCGGGGTACTGTGGTGGTGTGTGTAAATGCTATTTACTATGAATAATACCCAGCATTTTGACATTATGTGCTTTCTGTTTGGAGTCGTTGTCCTGCTGAAAAATGAAATATCCCTCTCAACCCAATTTTTTTTGTACTTGCCTTTAGATTGCTGCAAAGTATATCCAAGTAAGCCATATGACTCATAATGCCATCTTGAAAAACTGAATTTCCTACCCCGGATGAAGCCATACAACTCTAAAGCATGACGGAGTCACCACATGTTTAAATGTAGGGTGTAAAGTTTTTGAAACCAAAATAGTATTAGGATTTCTCCATACGGTGCAGTGGGTGTTACTGCCAAAAATGTTTAATTTTTTTTCATCACTAAATATAACTTTCTTTTAATTGTTATTGGCCTTCAATTGATGAGGTTTTGTATATTTTAAACTCTTTTTTTGAATTTGCAACCTGATGAACGGTTTCTTTCTAACAATTCAATTTTTTATATCCAGCTTGTCTGATTACATTTCATACAGCTTCAGCGCTTACATTTCTGCCTATGATTTGAGAAATTCCTGCAGCAAGTTGGATGAACTATACGGTCTCAGTAATCTAAATGAAAGTGCTAAAAATTGGGTTTAGATGAAAATTTCATTACCAGAAGGACAATGACCCCAAACAAAACGCACGTAACGTCAAAATGCGGTGTCTTATTCATTGTAAATAGCCGTTACACACACCACCACAGTACACCGAAATCAACGTCATTGAATATTCATGGGTCACACTCGAAATAGTGGTTCAAAACCACAAAATTAGAAACAAAACCCATTTAAAACAAGTTTGAAAGAATAATGGGGTAAAATATGTTCAGTTACCATCAAAAATTCCTCGAATCGGTACCAGGACCATTATGAAACCAAAAGACATGCAATAAAATATTGACACATTTTTTTTTTTTTTTTTTGCGAGATATTACAAAAATTTCATTGGTGTATTCTCAATTTTTTGAGGCAAAAACCTGCGTCTGTTTATTTAAAATGCTTCTGAAATTTTTCAGTTTAGAGGTTTTTCGTTGATTTTTCTTTATTTTTACTTTAAATTGAACCACTTGTTATGTGTAAAAATTAAATCATGTTTGCACTTCTCTTTAATGCACTATTTAAAATGAAAGTCGGATTTATCAAGTAAAAGTAAGGTGTACTCTCAATTTTTGAGCCGCTGTATGTACTTACATGCTGAGAATATTTATATCATTTCTATAATAATAATAAGTTCCTAAAGTTCAAGTGCAATTTTGAAAAGCTGCAAAAGAATAAGAGGAAATAATTTATAAGACGATTAAATAGCTTGAAGAACATAATTTCTTTTTAGAGTTTTTAGGGATGAAAATATAAATAACGGTTGTTAGAACCATTGTTAATTCCTGACTTCAAAAAAGAGAAAATACGAATTTTTAAATCGTTCGCCTCCAAACTTTGCTTTTAATGTTCTTACAGAATTCATAAATGTGTTGTGGCAACTGTGTGCCAATACATTAATAAATTGAATTCTATATTCTTTGAAGCGTTTTAATGTTTGTGTAAAAATGAATAATTTTACAGGATGCGCGGACTTTATTATCGAACGTGATTTAAATATGACAGAATTAAAATTACATGGTTATCATCGAAAAAAATGTGAAGCTTTTTTAAAATTTTTTCTTCATATTAAATAAGGCATTACTGCATATGCTGATAAAGTTATATTTTATTTGTTTTACCTGGTCTTTGACTATTTCATTTCAAATCATACTTTCAAGGCTTGTTTTTTTAATTCGGTGCTAAATATTTCGGCAACACAGAAATACAGATGGCTGGGAAAGATAATTCTTTTCCTATTCTAATGAAGCTATCAGCCAGAATTATCACGGAAATATAAGTACTTCTTATTTTAAATTTAAAATCGGAAAATTTTTAAAGCGATAAAAAATTAAGCACTTTAAGCCTCCATATTTTGTATGATTCTTTTTATCATATGCGTTTATAAAGCTACATTTATTATAAATAATATAAAATCTCTTCTATCCGCTGGGAGGTTATGCACTAGCTAAATTCTATGGTTGAAATCATGTAAAAAAAATTCCAGTCATAAGGGGGAAAAAAAGGGTGTTTTTTTACACACACACAAAGAAACAAAAATAATTGTCCACATTAATTTTTAAATTTAACCAATAAAGTTGTTATTGCCGAAATATTAAAATAATGCATTTTAAATTATAATCGTACTTTCAAAGAATTCACTGTGAAGAATAATTGTCCTGGAACATTTATGCACTTTTTATCCATTTTAGGATTGGTCGCTTTTGCCATGGCTACCGATTTTTCGAATAAATCAGAGTTTATTATACCTAAAAAGTGAATTTATCAGTAAGAGAACCTTTGGAACAAAATGAATTCTGGAAAGGGATAAAAAATTTGCTAAGTGATTTGAAATTAAATTTCAAAATTACAATATCTGAGCAGAAGGAAACAGTAATCTTTAACTCCTTTTTTGATTTTTTTCATATATACGCACAGTATAACACTAATTTTAAATTACTTTTAAATTGATTTTTTCTATAAGTGAAAACTTGGAGCTTCAGTAATGAATCTAAAAGGTAACAAATTTTAAAATTAAATGTAACAAATAAAAATTTCGAAATAACCTCGTCAACAAAAAGAATTTTGATACATTAAGCTTTGTTGTTCATATTAGGATTTCATTCCACCACATTTATTTTTAAAACTATAACAATATTTAATTTCATTTGAATTTTCTAAATATTTAATAATTTGTTTTCAGTTGAAGAACATACAATATTTGTTGCGCCATTTTTTATTCGCCATAGCCTTTTTATAAATGATTATAAAAATTTATAAGGCACTTTTTCACAATTTTTTAAAATTTTTAATTATATTTGTCTTTTTTAATAACTTCATAAGGGAAAATTCTCACTTTATTCTTTGAAGAAAGCTATCTGACAAGCAGCAGCTGCAATAACAACAAAGATGCAAAGAATTCTAAATTCTAAATATGTTCCTCGCTTTCTTATAAAGAACAGAAAGTTTGAAAGAAATGTGATGATAAACAAATACATATTTCTGAAGTCAAAACAGAAAATTCAGCAGGGAGTTCTTATTGAATTAGAATAATATGTTACGAAAATATAGATTTACTCTTACAAAAAGTAAGCTTAGGGTGGTTTAGTCTAGACAGTTTATCTATGTGTATACTTCCTTCAAATATTTTTCAGATTTTTTTTTTGTAAATCTTGATATAACAACAGAGAACTAACCTAAAAAAAGACTGAGGCAATTTGAGTATTATGTGACGAAACAAATTTAAGAGAAAAGAGTTGTATTTTTATGAAAAGATAGTAAAATATTTTTAAACATGTTTAGATGTAGTTTTCTTGATAATAAATTTAAAAAAAATTAAGCAATGTTAATGTAGACTGATTAACGCATTGTTGATGAATATATCACGTAACAGAGTTCTTTATTTTTGAAAAGAAGAATAAGTTATTCGTTTAAGAGATATCAAGAAAGTTCTTAGATAAATTAATTCGGATAAAAGAGCTAACTCGAGATAAAACTTCAATTTAAGAAGATTTTTTCCTTTTTACAGATGCAATTTTCCTCTTTTAATTTTCTAGATTCTTATTAAGTTATTACCGTAACTCTTATCTGCTTTGAGTTATAGAATTTTACGATGGTATGTTTTTTTAAATAATGTTTTCGATGCTCGTTTTTATATATATTTTTTTGTTTTGAATTATGTAACTCTAGATATTTTACTGTTCCGCTTATAACGACATGATGATAAAAAAGTGTTTTATGTAAAATAAATTTAATAAAAACAGTTATCACATGTACAATTTTATTAAAGAACTAATATATTTAATTTTTTTAATGTTAGCTCTTCTCTGCTTTAATTTGTAATTTATTGATCTAAGTATCATGGAATATATATATCGATTTTTTGCAGGAATTCGATACTACGTTGCGCCACTCATATGGGATCAAAATTTCCTTAAAATAAACCTTTAGCCCAATTTTAAGCTACAAGAATTATTCACGTACTTTATTTCTATCTAGAATTTTTAAGTTTAAAGAATTTAAAAACTTTAGTACATCTAGAAGTGAATGAAGAATTAATTAAAATTTTCTTCTCCATGAACAGGAAGCAAGGTAAATAAGAATTTTTTTGAAAATAAGACTTATTAAAGGTTAATTGTTTTTGAAGACAGAATATTTTTAGGTCATTAAAAACAATGTAAAGTTTCTATATCACATTTCATAATTGTATGAAGATTAATTTCTCTTTAATTGGAAGACATGTTGATATTTGGCGTTAATTTTTCAAGGTGAGAATATGATATATTACATTTGCATAAATTGAATTATATAAAAGAAACTTATATACTTCTCAATTTTGGAATCTGAATAACAAATGTATCAGTTTCAAAGCGAATTTATTTCTTCATCTCTTAATATTACTCTCAATACATTTTAATAACGATAACACAAGAACAAACTTGTTAGAGTTTAATCTCTTTATTAATGATTTGCCTCCCAATTTTCGTGATTTTTATTCCATAATCACAATTTTACATGTAACACCACTAATATAGTAGCGAACGGATCAAATATTAATCAAAATAAATTAAAAAAACACTTTTATTAGTGTATTAAAATGTAGAAATTTTTTAATTATATTTTCCTTATTATTCTCTAAATTTTATATCATTTTTATAAATGTTATCGAGTTTTTACTATTTTTCTGATATTCGCTTCCCAGCATTTAATTAAATTCACCGATTAACTGAAATTTAAGTCATGAAAATATTAATAATTTTCATTAAAAATACTAAATAATACAAAATTTCAAAACTCGAATATGGCCTCTTTTTATAAACATTAAGCAAGAAAAAATCTAAGTATTTGATTTAGTACTTTATGAAATAGTAAATAATGTGTTTTATGAAAATTAACTCTTCTGATTCTAAATAATTACTTAAAAAGTAAAGTAGATGTTAAAGCAAATAAGTAAATTTTTGGAATTACGGAAACTCAATGACAAGTTCTCACTCGATTAAAATTTAGAATAGAATGTTACTATGATAGATATTACGAGAAATGAATCATTGTATTCTATAAAAACATTTTTTGGAAATAAATTTGTATTTTTAGTTCAAAAAATCATTGCGTGATAAATTTTTAGCGTTGATACATCTATTTTTACTTCAATTTTTAAAATTTTTTCTTAATTATGCAATATTACAAGTTTGTGACAAAAGGAGTATTTAATCCTTATAATAAGCATGAGTATAAATCCAACAACTAAAACAGTTAAAAGTAGTATTATATGTTTAAAAAGTAAAATTACAAATTAAAATGGGTATAGTTGAAGAACGTATTTGTAAAACTTATAGTTAAATAGAAAGAAGTGAAGTAAAGTAAATGGAAATTGAGTGAACTTAGTTTTTTTTCTGCTTTTTCGTCTATATACTTATAATAAAGCTCAATGTGTGTGAGTGTGTGTGTGTGTTGGCGCTCTAAAGGCCAGACAATTCAACCTACGGCTACCAAATTTGGCACGTGTATACCTTGGAGGCTGGGAATGTGTACCTGGGGGTTATTTTTTCGAATTTTTAATTAGAATTTTATTTATTTAAAAATTAAGCGCAATTTTGGCGTGTTTCTGCTATAACTTCCGAAAATATTACCGCACAAAAAAAGATTTTTACATGAAGTTAAAGATGAAAATTTTATCTTTTAAATGATACCAATGTTTTAACCAACCTTAAAATTAAATTTCTATTTTTAATGAATTTTTAAATAAATATTTTAACTATATATTTCAACAATTTTTTTCGTTCAAAATAAAAATAAAATTTAAGCTGCAGGAGCACGTTTCACATTCATGGGAAAAAATTAGCTTTTTTCAATGTGTTGCTATCACATTGATTAAAGCTCCAACTAAAAATAAATGAAATCTTTTTGGAAATGAAATCTGCAAAAATATAATTTTCGGCACGTGTCTGTAGGAAAGGAAACAAATATGAAATATTATTTTTTGTAAAAAATAAATTCAAGAAAAATTATTTTATGATCTTTTACACTGTCTATATTATTAATCCAATAAATCAGTTTTTTTTAAGGCAAGTTTTGTTTAATATGAACAGGATATCCATTCAAATCAGGGCGACACAGCTAATTTGTAAACCTTTAGTATCACACAGATCTGCTAAAATGGTATAAATAGAAAATGATTATATTTTATGTAACTTGATTGAATAAATGCTCTAATAAATAACGAATTTTTGATTTTACATAAAGCTTCTGCTGCGGAAATCACGATTAACAAAATGTTCTTGAAACAGTAACATTTTAAATAAAAAGAGTTAATTTCCAATCAATTAAATCAATCACTTAAACTGACTGATTTATGAAAATTTGAATATCACTATTCAATAAAAAAAGGATAATTTTAGATTTTCCATCGATAGTTTCAAAGAAAATAGGCCAATGAGCGCGCAGGTTTCTCAAGATTAATTGGCCTAAGATTATGAAAATGTTGAGTTTTTCTAATTTTTAACATTCAAAACTTCATAAATAAGTCTTAGTTGATCGTGGAAAATAGAAACATTCATTCATTTATTTAAAATTTGGTGTGTCCAAAATATTTCTCAGAATATGTTACCTTACTGCATTCAATTTAGACTTCGTAATTTTTGAAATATATTTATAGGCCGGAACAAAATATTATTATTGATTTCATTTCAATCCTTTTGAAAGCAAAACTAAAAACTGAATTTTATGCTGAATCTGAGAAATTTTTGTTGAATTATTGTTTGAGATACTACATAAATTATGAAAAATATTTTGTAGTTCACATAAGACTTAAATACCGAGCGATTCTGTTTGCAATACTCATATTCAATAATAATAATAATAATAATAAATAAATAACGATAAAGATGATAAATAAAATAAAACATTTGGTTTCATTAAAAAATATCTGTATAATAATTGCAATTTCATCATTTCCACTTTAAATTAAAGTGGAAATTTTACCGGAAATGACAACAAATTAGCAAAATATATATAGTAAATTGAACGAAACGATCTAAACAACAGTATAAGTTTGGTATGACTATCAAAACTGGAAGATTAAAAATGTTTTGTTTGAGAATCTATTAAGTGACCAGTTACTTAAAATATTTAATTGAAAATTGTAGCGAGCGGTAATACTGGCGAACCTGCTGGTCACCAAAGGAGGCTAGTTTGCAATAATCCGCTCTGAAATTGCAGAGAGAAAGTATTAATATTTCTATTAATTTTTGTAATTAAAAATCAAATCTGAGTGAAATTTTCTATGATCTTCTGAAGATAAATTCAAACCACCGAATAAAAAATTTGGTACCTAATTTTGTCTTTTTAGGTTTAATGTAGAGCTGCCTTACGCACGCATATACAGATAAACACACAAATGTTATGTTAAAGTTTGATTATATTAATTAGCAAGTAATCTCCATTTGCAATATTTAGTTTAAATTTGCCATTTTTTTATTTATATTTTTTTTATTTTCTTCAATCGTACTTTTTTATTCGAAAGCTTAATTTGTTTTTTGAATTGTTTTCATTTTATGATCCAAATACCGTGATATACCAGAGTTCACTTTTTGTCGTTTAAATCTTTAACAACATGCAAGTACGCATTTCTTTCTTATTTTTATTAAAGCGAATTTATATATCAGTGAGAATAATCAGAAACCATATTACCCATGGAGGAATTTTATATAAAGGGTTTTGTAATTATTTTTATTACAAATATATATCATTATATTTTATTATAATAATATTACTGTTAAGTATTTTTACAATATGCTTAACTTTTATGTTATTATAATTAAAGATTCATGTGTTTGATTGCATTTGCAGTATAAAAAATCATTTTGTATGCTATGCTTTGTTATTGATATCATTTCAGGATCCTTTGCATCATTTTGCCTTTAAAATCATTCTTAAAAACGATTTTGTTTTACGTACAGGCTTTTTTTTCAACCTCCATAGTCCATAAAAAAGTTGATGCATTTATTGTAAAAGTTATCTAGAATGATGATTATTTTTCGATATAATCGCTTTGATGTTTGAGACATTAATCACATCGGTACACCAGATTTTGCATCCTCTTTTCGAAGAACGTTGCTACCAGTAAGCTGTAGCTACCAACGTTGCTATTTCTTTTAAAGAAGCAGTATTATGCAGGTATATCTAAGTTTTCACCCTTCAGAATCGTAATTCTGGCAAGCTGGAAGGCAGCCTAATTCATGGATTTTTCAGGCATAATCACTTTTTTTTAACGACTTGATCAACTCGTTGAACAAACTCCTTTACTGCGACATTCTTGCATCCATGTCCTTCTTTGTAGTGAAAATGAGATTCAGAGTTGAGAGATTTTCATCGCTTGCTATAAATATAGAAATGACTGCCAATTGTATGAGACCCATCTCGCATTATGGCATCAATGGGTTTCGAAGAAAGATCAGAAACCTGATGAAGTAATTGGATAATTGCCTGAATCTTCATGGCATTTGTATCTAAAAGTAACCATAATTATACATAAAGATATGGAAAAGGACTATCTAACAATTTACCCTCCAAAATCGTTATTTTGGAATAATAGTCGGTCAGTTCGTTGCCTTGGTTTTTATTTCGAATCGACAAATGTAAGACTTAAATCTACAGTTGTAAAGCATGGTGTCCTGTTGCAACAAGTTTGCGTCCTTCACCCTGCTGTCGAGAATATTGTATAGAATTATGTGGTATAGGGATTTTTACCTTTTCAATGAAATGAGTTGGCTAAGAGACAAAAGTTTTTGGATTAACATGGAGCTTCAAATGAACATTATTTCCTATCACTATTGGTAATATTCTTCAAAGAGGGGGTTGGAAATCTGGTCCACATATATGCCTACATCATTATGCAGTACAGAATCGAGTGGTTTTTATCTTTCTTACGAAATGAAGTGACTAAGAGGCAAAAGATTTCAGATTAACATGGATCTTCAAATGAAAGTTAAGGCTTATTTCCCATATGGTGGGAATAATGTTAAGGCTTATTTCCCATTGCTGGGGGATATTCTTCAAAGAGGGGGATCAGAATGGTACAGTAATATGCCTGAATCATAATTCTACGCAGAATTGTGAATCTATTGAAGAATTGAGTGATTTTTATCTTTTTCATGAGATGAATAATTAAGAGATAGAAGTTTTCAGATTACCATGAAGTTTGAAAAGAACATTGAGGCTTATTTCTCATCACTAGGGACAATATTCTTCAAAGAAGAGGATTAGAAATCTGGTCTACCATAAGCCTGAATCATTATGCAGTATAGAATCGAGGGATTTTTTATCTTTTCAACGAAATGTACTGGCTAAGTGGCCAAAGTTTCTAGATTAACGTGGAGCTACAAATGAATATCAAGGCTTATTTCCCATCACCGGTGGCGATATTCTTCAATGAGAGTGATTGGAAATCTGTCCAACAATATGACAAATGCCTGAGTAATCATAACGATTGTGTTAAAAGTAATCATAATTGTATACAGTTTTGATAATAAATGCATTTTTTCCCTACCCTTGTCTATCATTTTTATTGTCCATAGGAACTTGCAAAAAATAATAGCCATCATCTTAACAATTTACTTTTATGAAAAATTTTAAAGAACTTTTCTTTTAATAAAAGTATTCTTTAGATCCTCTGGGGAAACCTTCGGGGGATCCCTTACCACTTTATTTTACGAGGCGATTATTCGATGGATTTCATGTGAGGAGAATTTTCAAGTCTGCGCCATTTTCCACAAATGGTCTTTGATATGCCACAAACGAAATTCTCTCCTCTGCTCCTTTACACCTAATTTTAAAAAACTTAAATAATGTTTGACTCTAGAGGGGTGACATGTGGATCAAAATATAAACGAAAAAAAAACAACAACAAGCAAAATGAAAAATGTAATAAGAAAGCAAGGGGCTTAGCGTGGAGACGAAAAAAAAAAAGAATTCTTTAAGTTTCTTGAGAATATTGAAACATGGCTAAACCCTGAGAAGAAAAAGGAAAAATTCTACAAAAAGGGAATAAAATAAAAAACGCGCGCAATTTTTTTCCGCAGAAGGGGAGGGGGAGAAATATAGACGGAATATTAACAAGAATTGCAGCGAGTGAAAAAATAACACAGGGGTGGAAATAAAAATATTTTTCTCGCACGAGATATTAGAAACTGTCAGAATTGTGCGCCCTTCATGCCTACGTTCACCCCAGGGAAATGAGCTAACTTGAGCGAAGCCGAGATCGCGCACAAAATGAAACCGGTTTGCTCTTAGGTACAGAGTTTCATTTCTTCATGGCAGACAACTTTTCTGTTTTCTGACAATAGATAATAAATTTCTAACGTGATAATATTTTTATACTCATAAACCTCCTACAAATTGAATGATGCAAAAATGATTTATCCCATAATGTAACAATGAACTTAGAGTTAAATTTGGCACGTGGTTATTTCTTAGGTAGTATGTGGTCATTAAAAATAATAGAAATGTTAATGTTTTCTTTAAATTTAAATCG
>JAPMOR010085630.1:1201224-1218563 GCA_026543865.1 Argiope aurantia | reverse complement strand
CATAATAAATGTTTGAATCTAACAGACACACATTCTACAATCCAATTTTCTGAAAAAGAAGATTAAGACATTGCCTAAGTTGGAGGCTTTTGATCCACCGTATTCGTATTTCATATAGCCACTTAGACTTGCTGGTATTATGACGGTATCAGTCGCAGTCTTCGAAAATGCGTGATTGTTCAAGTCAAATGCAGTTGTAAAAGATGGGACGAGGCAGCATATATGGAGAACCATTGCGTCCACTTAAATATTGCTCAATAGAATGCTTATAAGTGTTTTAAAATAAATAATGAATTAGTAAAAAAGAATTAAATATCTGTATGTTGGAGTAGTAATAGTGGTAGTCCTCTTCAAAAACTTTTGATTGTCTATAGCCGAAGACAACTATAAAAGACAGTACGAAGCAATGTATATGGGAAATCCATGTTCACCTAAATACTCAAATATAGGATTCTTATAAATATTTAAAATAACCTATGTATTTGTGAAAATAAATTAGCAATAAATGTCAGTAAACTATTTTATGTGTTTCAAAGCTCCGCATATGAATAAAAAATCGTCTATAGAATTGCATGCGCAGAAATGTCTATTATATCATTCATTAATGATATAATTGCTCAAGATTATTGGTGGGATTGCTTTTTTACATCTGAAAATAACGTGGTGTTTCAATCGTCTTTATTACTCATACTATTCTAATGTAAACGGAGCTTTAGCCCTAAAATGCATAACTTTTTATTTAATATTTTATTTTATTTTATTTGCAAAAAAATGATACATGTTTTTTGAAAAGTTGTATATAATTTAAGAAAATTATTAAAAAAAGTTTTTAGTTTTTTTTTCTCTGGTGAAATTTTAAAAAGACAATTAAAATGGGCCAATTGGTTACATTATGAATTAAACAATATCCCCGTGACACACACCCCATTATAACACTTCTGAAATAAAAATAAAAGTTTCTTTCTACAAATATATTTTTTTACAATGGAAATAAAATGTTTTTATACCATTTTTAATGGTAGAATTATTTGTACAACAGTTCCTAGTTCCGTTTTCGCCATAATTCGGTGTTTTCTGCAAATGCTTATGAAAACGATTTTAAATAAAGGATTTCCAAACACTCATTGTTACTCTTTGAAATCCTCATGCCAAGTTTATAAATGGAAATAAAAACGTGAAGCCAAATGGCAACACGATGCATTGCAGTGTTAAAGCCATAATTATATTGAATAAATGAATTAATTATTTGAACAAAAATAATTCTTCATTATTCCACATATTACTCGTATAAAATCAGATAGTAAACTAATAAGCAAAAATGCAAAATCATTTGTTTTATGAACGTTTGAAAAGTACTATCCTAAAAAAAGCATATATATATTTAAAAAAATATCGAAACTAATCCGTATTTTAGAAAATGCATGATATTGTAACGAAAATGCATCGGATTAATGCAAGTTTCTATTTTAGCTATAAATATTCCATTATGCACGTAATATATAAAATGTCAGACAAATTTGATAGATGATTGTCTAAAGTTACTTTTATCTCTGCAGGTAGCTGCACACAAAGGAGATGAAAATAAATGACCCATGAAAGAAATCTTGGACTCCACCATTAGTCAGATCTTACATTCACCGCTGATTCGGCAGAAAAATATTGCTTTTAAAAAATAACGCTTTAAATGTAGTGGTTTGCGACGAATACAGGCAAATTCATAAAGAATAGAATTTTAATGTGGAATAATTTGGTTTAATTCGACTATATAAAAGAGAAGATCCAGCTATCCAGTAAAAAGGGATAAAATTATATCGAAAAGTAAGGTAAGTGGAACCAAATACCATCATGACTAATAAAAATTGATTCTTATGGAGCAACTAATGGGAATCTAATACTTTTTAATGTATTCGCTGTTAATGATTTGATCCTCTTATATCTCACAGAAAACTGTGGACTTTGCCATAGTTTTGAATGATTTTGAATGATTTTGAATGATCAGATTTTTATTTTCACAAATGTTAGCTTCTCACATGAGAATTTTGGGCTTCGTAAAATAGTAAAGAAATTCGAATACATATTTTGGCGCTCCTTTTCTTTTTTCAAATGACTGAAAACTTAATATGAAAATGAGTTATAGTTTTAATCATAAGACCCCCCCCCCCCTTCCTCCATATCAAATTTCATTTTTAAAGTCTTTGTGTTTTGAGTTTACATAGATGCGGAAATGCTGGCGTGCAGATTTGAATCAAACCCTTGATGGATTTGGTTCAAAAATTGATACGGATATATGTAACCATAATTTTTGGAGCAGAATCGTAACCGAAGTCAGGGAAGACACTTGAAATTTTGAACTTCGTTTTATTTGCATTCCGGTAGGCATGATTTATGAACAAGCTACGAGCACACCCACAACGTAGAACGACACAGAGCAAAACGAGCAACAGCAAATGAAAATTTTATCCCTGTGGATATATACTGAGAGATTTTAATAGGGATTTCCTACACGTGTCGACCACAGGCAAGGGAATCATGTTGATCTATTAGAAGAATGTGCTAGGCTTACCATTTTTTATCCCTTCACTCGGAGCATGTGAAAGTGCAACTTGAATTAATTAAATAGAAAAAGTAGAATGGGATCAGGAAATAAGAGAATATTTTAGAATGAAGTTAATATGTGCTGAATTGAGCTAAAAATTAGGAAATTAATTGTTTAAATTAGATTTTAATATATATATATTAAAAATAATGAATGGCCGGACAGCCGCGACAGTAACATTGGCATGAACTGTGGTTGAGTCCGAATGAGTTAATAAAAACGAATGATAGTCTTGTGTATTTCTGTTTGCTCCCTGTTGACCACTTTTCTTTGCTGTTGAATTTAATAATAAAAGAGCCATTTTTAGCTATACTGCTCCAAGTATGAGGTTTAATCATATAACGGATTATAAAAGATCGATTAGCTAAATCTTGGATTAGCAATACGACCTAAAATGATCCTCTGCATGAAGGGTGGTATTAAAAATTCCAATTTTGAATTTTCGGAATTAGAGTGTACTTGTTTTCTAATTAAATCAGGTCGAATGTTTTGCAAAAATTAGAATGCCAACTAAACTTTAAAATTGAAATTAATGTTTTGCAGCTGAATTTTCCAGGAAATTACTATGCTTTTACAAATTGAAACGTACCGCCAATTTAAAGCTTTGAATATTAAACATTGGCTAATTTATATCTCAATAGAAACTGCCTTTAGACTTTCGCGATCACAACAGCATGAAGTAATACCTTATTTGCAGCGAATAAGATACAACTTCAGCAAATATTATTTAGAATTTAAACAAAATAATATTCAGGACCGATACAAACATATATCTACAGCAATTTTCAAAATGTTTGAACAATAGAAATTATTAATTTTTTTTATGCTGTTGAATTTGTTAAGAAATTATGATACCTTGGCAAACTGAAATATGCAGGTAAATTAAAGCCTTAAACATTGTCAAATCAGTATCTCAACAGAAACTGTCTATAGATTATTGTGATGTCACAACATGAAGTAGTACCTTATTTGGAAGAAATAAGATACTGTGTCAGCAAATATTATTTAAGGTTTAACAAAACAACTTTCAGGACTGATAAAAATATATATCCACAACAATTTTCACACTGTTTGAACAATAGGAATTAATTTTTTTCAGTTGATTTTTTCAAGAAATTACGATGTTTTGACAAACTGAAATATACCGGCAACTTAAAGCTTTGATCTTTAAACGTTCGTTAATTAGTATCTCAACATAAACTACCTATAGGTTGTCGTGATCACAACAGCATGAAAAAAGTATTTTATTTAGAACAAATAAAATACTACTTCAGCAAATATTTGAAATTTAAACAAAACAATATTCAAGACTGATACAAACATATCTTCACAGCAATTTTCAAAATGTTTCAACATGAATTAATGAATCTTTTTGCAATGGAATCAATTTTTCAATAAATTACGATGATCTGCCCAAACTGATATATATAATATATATAGGCAACTTAATGCTTTGAAAATTTAAATGTTGTTCAGTTAATATCGCGACAAAAACTGCCTATAGAATGTGGTGATCGCAACAGAATTTGCAACAAATAAGATACTACATCAGCAAATATTATTTAAAGCTTTAACAAAACAACATTCAGGACTGATACAAACATATATCCACAGTAAATTCTGAAATCTTTGAACTATATGAATTAATGAATACTTTTGCAGTTCAATTTGTCAAGAAATTACGATACTCTGACAAATTGAAATATATCAGCAACTTAAAGCTTTGAACATTAAATGTTGGCTAGTTAATATCTCAACAGAAACTGCCTATAGATTGTGCTAGATAAATATACCGGCAACTTAAAGATTTAAACGTTAAACGTTGGCTAATTAGAAGCTCAACAGATACCGCTTATAGCTTGTCATGATAGAACAACATGAACCTTATTTGTTTCAGCAAATATTATTTGAAATTCAAACAAAATAACATTCAGGACTGACACAAACATATATCCAGAGCAATTTTCGAAATCTTTGGAAAACATGATTGTCAGAAAAGATGAAGCGTTGTTTACCTCTGCGTTGATCCTACTCTATTCTTCGCACCAGATTTCCATACAAATCCAGTTAGAACTAATCCACCGTGAGGCCTCTTTGACAAGACGCGCATATTATTCCCAGTCAATAACACCCAAGGTCCTTTTCAACTGGATGAATGGGCCAGGTTCATCTGCTCCATTGAGATTCTACGGCTTTTCTCAACAAAGGGACTCCCGAATGATTGATTCAAAACTGTTGTTAATTACCTCTGTCCCCCCCACACACACACGCATAAGGTTGTTGCAGCCCCATCGATTGTCGGGAAGTCTCTTTGTTTGTCAGGGACGGGGAACCACCACGGGTCGTTACACCAGCAAAGAACGGGCCGCTTTTGCAGGATGCTGCTGCCATTGTATGTAAAGGAGTGCCTTGCTCCAGAGCCCCGTTTCTGCTCATTAAATGTTTTCTCCTTTGGTATCGATGTTGTAAAACATGAATTTAGACTCTTGCTATTAATATTTAGATGATGTGTCACTATTTGTGAATTCTTACTCAAAAGAAATATGCAGGATGTTCTAAAAGTCTCTATTTAAAAGAAATATGTGAGGCGTCCTAAAAGTCTCTAAAAAATATGTCGGGTGTTCTAAAAGTTTCAGCACTATTTTGCTTCAATTCGTTAGATACTTTTTTTATGATTTTGATGTTATAAAGTATTAATTTTAACTTAGTCATTAACATTCAAATTATATGTCCTTATCTGTGATTCGTTAATGAAAGGGAACATACTGTATGATGATCAATGATATGATTTCATTTCTAAAAACAAGCCTTTGATTTAAAATCTTCAAATTAACGTATTAGAGGTATATAATTAAAACGCATTTAGACTAAAAAGTTTAAAATTTGAAATTTTTGAAAACCTTTAATAAAATTGAATGCTTTGATTAAAGAGTCAGGAAATCAGTATTAATGAAAAGATCATTAACCTTACTCATTTTACTGGCTTAATACAAAACTTTGCGGAAAAAAATGCTCTGATTAAAATATTTTTCCTTAATATATATATAACATAAAAACATATTTTAGCAGATGCTTGGCCAAGAAGAAGAGATTTTTGAAAATTTTTATTTGATTTATTTCACCACGGAAGGTATCCTTTTCATACAAAAAATAAGCGATGCGTCAGCTTACATCTCGACATAAGAGCAAAAGCGCAGAAAATTTTTCCTTCAGTGATTTTAATATGAGATTTTGATGGAGATTTCTTTGTACGTGTAGACTTAGGAAAGAAAAATTTAGGTATTTTTAAAAGAATGTTATCACAGCATTAAGGATTTTTATCGCCTCGCTCAAAGCATGATAACATGTTTCATTCAGCAGTTTTATAGATTGTGCGTAGAATACATTCATTCCTCCCATATATAATATAATGATAAGAACCATCTGAAGCTGAAAACCGTGGAATATCTATTATCTGAGAAATATTTCGTTTATTTTATTTAATAAACCAATAAGTTTTTTTTATAGATAATCAAGATTAAAAAAAAAACTTTAGTTGAAGATCAATTAATCGCAAAAACTTTATTTAAGAATTAAAGATAGTGTAGTATAATTTTCATGACAATCGGATATTGTTAACGGATTATATATCTATATCTATACTTATAATAAAGCTCAATGTGTTTGTGTGTGTATGTGTGTGTGTGTGTTGGCGCTCTACAGGCTAGACCATTCAACCTACAGCTACCAAATTTGGCACGTGTATACCTTGGAGGCAGGGAATATGCATCTGGGGTATTTTTTCGAATTTTTAATTAGAATTTTATTTATTTAAAAATTAAGCAAAATTTTGGCGTGTTTCTGCTATAACTTCCGAAAATATTACTGCACAAAAAAGATTTTTACATGAAGTTAAAGATAAAAAATTTATCTTTTAAATGATACCAATGTTTTAAACTTAAAATTAAATTTCTATTTTTAATGAATTTTTAAATAAATATTTTAATTATATTTTTCAACAATTTTTTTCGTACAAAATAAAAATAAAATTTAAGCTGCACGAGCACGTTTCGCATTCATGGGAAAAAATTAGCTTCTTTGTGTTGCTATCACATTGATTAAAGCTCCAATTGAAAATAAATTAAATCTTTTTGGAAATGAAATCTGCAAAAATATAATTTTCGGCACGTGTCTGTAGGAAATAAAACAAATATAAAATATTATTTCTTTTTAAAAAAAATCAAGAAAAATTATTTTATGATCTTTTACACTCTCTATATTATTAATCCAATAAATCAGTTTTATTTTAAGGCAAGTGTTGTTTAATATGAACAGGATATCCATTCAAATCAGGGCCACACAGCTAATTTGTAAACCTTTAGTAAGACACAGATATGCTAAGATGGTCTAAATGGAAAATGATTATATTTTATGTAACTTGATTCAATAAATGCTCTAATAAATAACGAATTTTTGATTTTACATAAAGCTTCTGCTGTGGAAATCACGAATAACAAAATGTTCTTGAAACACTAATATTTTAAATAAAAAGAGTCAACTAAATCAATCACTTAAACTGACTGATTTATGGAAATTTGAATATCACTATTCAATAAAAAAAGGATAATTTTAGATTTTTCATCGATCGTTTCAAAGAAAATACGCATATCAGCGCTCAGGTTTCTCAAGATTAATTGGCCTAAGATTATGAAAATGTTGAGTTTTTCTAAATTTTTAACATTTAAACTTCATAAATAAGTCTTAGCTGATCGTGGAAAATAGAAACATTCATTCATTTATTTAAAATTTGGTATGTTCAGAATATTTCTCAGAATATGATACCTTACTGCATTAAATTTAGACTTCATAATTTATGAAATATATTTATAGGCCGGAACAAAATATTATTATTGATTTCATTTCAATCCTTTTGAAAGCAAAACTAAAAACTGAACTTTATGCTGAATCGGAGAAATTATTTTTCTCTAAAATTTCCAGTATTGTTGAATTATTGAATTATTGTTATATTGTTTGAGTTATATTGTTGTTATATTGTTATTTGTTACATTGTTATATTGTTGTTATATTGTTATTTGTTACATTGTTATATTATTGAATTATTGTTTGAGATATTACATAAATTATGAAAAATATTTTGTAGTTCACATAAGACTTAAATACCGAGCGATTCTGTTTGCAATACTCATATTCAATAAAATTAATAAATTAATAACAATAACGATGATAAATAAAATAAAACGCTTGGTTTTATTAAAAAATATCTTTATATTAATTGCAATTTCATCATTTCCACTTTAAATTGAAGTTTTACCGGAAATGACAACAAATTAGCAAAATATATATAGTAAATTGAACGAAACGATCTAAACAATATAAGTTTGGTATGACTATCAAAATTTGAAGATTAAAAATGTTTTGTTTGAGAATCCTTTAAGAGACCAGTTACTTAAAATATTTAATTGAAAATTGTAGCGAGCAGTAATACTGGCGAACCGGCTGGTCGCCAAAGGCGGCTAGTACATATAAAGCTCAATGTGTGAGTGTGAGTGTGTGTGTGTGTGTGTGTGTATTGACGCTCTGCAGGCCAGATCATTCGTCCTACAGCTACCAAATGTGGCACATGCATACCTTGTAGATTGGGAATGTACACCTGGGGTCCCATTTTTTGAATTTTTAATTAGAATTTTAATTATTAATTAAAAACTAACTTTCCCGCCAAAAAATCTTTTTATTTCCCCACCGCCAAATGAGTAAGGCTTCAGTTTTTTCCCCACGCTAAAGAGGATAGGCTTAAGAAATTTTCCGCAGTTTATTTCAAAGGATTCTGTTTATTTTCTTAATGTTTGATGCATTTAAAATTAAACATTGTTAATTAATCGACCTTTCAGATTCATTCTGAAGTACTTTTGAATTAAAAGAAAACAGAATAAAGGAATTTAAAAATTTCTAAACTGCATAGCGTTACCCCAACTGGAGTAGAAAATTCACGCATTTGCTTTACCATAATTGGCGTTGAAAATTCACGCATGCGCATTGTGTCCTGATTGTTGACAACTGTTTTCAACGGATACGGTCTTGGTTTTGAAGGCTTAGCATGTTTTCGACAATTTATTTCAGACGATTCTGTTTATTTTTTTAGTGTTTGATGCATTTAAAATTAAACATTGTTAATTAATCGATCTGCTCATAAGGAATCTGAGAAAATTCTGTTGAAAATTTTTTGAGAAATTATATAAATTAAGAAAAATATTCTTTAGTGCCCATAAGGTTTAAATACTGAGCAACTCTGTTTTCAGTACTCATATTTAAATAAAAATGCTTCGTTTCAGTAAAATAAAATATTTTTATATTTATTGCAGTTTAATCACTTTAATTTAAAGCATAAATTCTACCGGAGCTAGCAGAAAATAGAGAGATACATATTACGTTATGGCTGAAGGCCTTTATAATATTATGAGTGAATTATATGACTATTAAAATTTGAAGTTTTAATATATTTTAATGATGAAGCAATTAAAATGGGAGTTCCATAAAATATTTAATTATTAAAATTTTAACGTCCAATGAGATTGGCGAACCGACTGGTCGCCAAAGGCAGCTAGTATTTAATATAATTCATGCGTACTACATATATAAATCACTTTCTTTTCCATTTTATTTCTTTTGACACGAAGGTATAAATACGTTTACTTTTCTGTTTTATTTTCTGACAAGAACTGGTGATGCCTTCAAAATTCAGTTCCGTTTTTTTTTT
Organism: Argiope aurantia; assembly: GCA_026543865.1. Classification (NCBI taxonomy): domain Eukaryota; kingdom Metazoa; phylum Arthropoda; class Arachnida; order Araneae; family Araneidae; genus Argiope; species Argiope aurantia. The sequence continues at coordinate 1,209,213 of JAPMOR010085630.1, read as the reverse complement.
GTTTTGTTAGTATTTTCGCCCTATCTAAGAAAGACGCATGTGTCTCTCAAACGAAAACGTAGTTTCTCTTTGTAAAAACAGTCTCTCAATTAGTTTCCATTTCTATATCAAATTATACGGTCAAATCAAAGAGCAAAATATGGTAGGTTTAATAATGAAAGATGTCCGTGTTACTTTCAAAAGCGAAGCGCTACGTGTGGCGAAAGCAACCCATTTATGAAGAATTTGCGTCATAAGGGGGTTAACGTGGAATATGTGTAACATAATATTCCTTGCTATAATTCGATAATTTTCTTTTCATTCTTATTTTTCTTCTCAGTTTTTCTCATTTCAATCTATTTTTTATTTATTAGATCTATATTCAAATGTTTTAATGAAAAACAGTAATTCAACTGTGGTAATCAGTAGCTATAATTGTGTATAAGTAGAGAGATGTAAAAAATTAATACGATACTTTTAATAAAGCTTATTTCTATTTATATGATTTATTGTATAATTATTTTTAAATGCTGATAAAAAAAACTGATTTTGTGAAGTTAAGACTCTTATTAACGGAAAGAGTTTGAGAACATTTTATAATTAGAATTTCTTTTTATGGAACATTATACTAATTTACTGAAAATAATATATGGAAAAACAATCAAATTGTATTCTTACTTTTCTTGTGCACACACACACAAACACACACACACACACACAAAAAAAAAAAAATATGCGTTTCTGCAAATAATAAAAACGCATTTGTTTCGGTTTTGAAATTAATAACTGAAATAAGTTATAATTCTAATATGAAATTTTAGAAAGTATATAGAAAAATATATATAAATTTTCTTTTAAAAATCCATTTTCTGACTATAGCGCTCTCCAGTACTTTATTATTTATTAAATTGTTTAAATATTTATTTATCAAAACTACATGAAGAAGAAGATTATAAATCTTTACTATTGTGTGACAATTTAAAAAAAACATTATATTCTCCACGCATGAATCATCTTTTGCTACCTCAGGTAGAACAGCACCTGGGGATTCTCAGTTACAACTGTATCAGTCAAATAGTGACAGCTGCGGATTTCTTTAATAGTGAGTGGAAAAGAAGGGTAAGTCTATTTAAGTCTTCCATTAGTAAATGATTCTTTTTATACAACTGAATTCATATTTAAACTTTTTTAAGAAGCCAGAGGGATTAATAATAAACAAAATCATTAAATGTATTTTTAAAAAAATTCAATATTATTTCTAAATTTTAGAGTTTGAGCTCATTTACCCCGATGAGGTGAGGAATAAAGTACTTGAGAATACATATTTGTAAATTTATTTTTTGCATTCAAATTAGTTATTAGCTACGAAAAATTTGATTTGCCAGCTTAAAGGGTAAAATATATTGAACTGCTTGATTTAAAGCAGTAGCTTAAAGATTTTTAGGTAGTATAAATTTAAAAAAAAATTACTTAATTTGACTTGTTTCATTTTTTTAAGAATGGTATTTAAATTGGATTTTTTATCTTTTTCTGATCTATTAGACTTTAAAAATTTTCTTCATTTATGAGCTTCTGATAGCCACTATTTTAGTATTTTCAGAAAGTTATTATCAGTTAATCGCTTAATTTAATTTTAAAATTTTCCATGACACTGGCGCCTAAAAAGGATTTCATTATACTTAAAATGATGAATGATAAAATAATAACTAAAAAGTAGAAAATAATTAATATAAAAATTTCTTCTTAGGGCACTTAAAATTTTTTTAAAATTAATATCTTAATGAATAGAAATAGCAAGAGCGGCGTATTGACAAACAACACATAAAAAAAAAATCCTTTCATTTCAAATTATACAGGACTGTGAAGTATTTATTTTAATTTAATCAATATTTCCAAATTAAGCATCTTAGAATTTTGATTAAAACTATTTTTTAAAAAGCAAACGATGTGTGAAAATCATAAAATAATAATTGCATTAACTTTTCTCGCTAAAAGAATTATCCATGATTAGAGCACTCCGCAAATAGCTTTCTGTCGGCAAACATAATTTCATCAGCACTGCGGTTTTCTCTACAATAACCCCGAGGGATATTAAAAACAATTATAAGGCAAAAACTGACGTATCCAACAATAAAAATCGAAATCTGTGTGGATATTCAAGGCGCACAAAAAATGAAAAATCTCGAATCGCACACCAAGCTGAGATGATGAAAATCTGTTCAAACCTTTCCAGCTGCTTCAAGGAAATTACGTCTTTACCTTCTTTTTCTTTAAGTTCGGCGTTTAATGAATAACTTGATCTTTTTTTCGAGCTTTTCTTTTTCAATTTTCAGCGGCTTTAATGCCGCATTTAAGCAGCTTATCTTTCGCCGTCCTTTTCTGCGGAGCTATTCTTTAAATGCGCTTTCGTATCTTTCCGCCATAATAACCTCGAAAGCTGATAAATAACCGAGCTCTGTCTCTCATGGCTTTAAAAGCAATTATTCCGCAAATAAATTCCCGAGGAGTGCTCTTCCGCAGGAGCGTATAAAAATGCGGGTCGTATCTCTTATACCTTTCAGGTTACCCTTCGCTTGCTTAAATAATCCCAGAACGTGAGAGAATTTTAGAGAGAAATAAAGACGGGTGCCGCTTTAAAGTTCTTGGTGTTTCCTTCTAAATGCATAGAAGCTAGCTACCTTGTCCTATCATTCACAAAGGCCTATTCATACTACATGTACCATTAGCGGTACATTGCGATATTCTTTGTGATACAAAAAGTTAATGAGTGTTAAGTGCAGCTACTGTCTCTTTTCCATTTCAAGTCATTTTTAGCTTCCTTAAACACTTTCAACGTACAAGTAATTTATGTGACAGATAAAGATTGATACTTTTCAGACACACTGCAGAGACAAGGACTGCTTTAAAGTTCTTGATGTCTCCATCTAAATACCTAAAATTATATGTTGCATCAAAATACAAAACCTTTATTTATATTATATATACTATTACTGGTACATTGTGTTATGTTTAATTGCACAATAGTTATAAGTAAAATTTATGAATATAAAGTGCAAGTCGTATCTCTTATACCTTTCAGGTTACTCTTCGCTTGCTTAAATAATCCGAGAACGTGAGAGAATTTTAGAGACAAATACAGATGGATGCTGATTTAAAGTTTTTTTCCTCATTTAAATGCTACCTTGTTCTATAATTTGCTACCTTGTTGCCTTTAGTTACCTTGTTCTATAATTCTCTTAAAACAAAATGCTATATCAAGGCTCCTCTGTTTATACTACATGTACCATTAGTTGTACATTGCGTTATTCTTTATGATACAAAAAGTTAATGAGTATAAAGTGCAGCTACTAGCTCTTTTCCATTTCAAGTTATTTCTAACTTGCTGAAATAATTTCAATGTACGAATTATTTTTGAGACATATAAAGATCGGTGCTTTTCAAACCTAATGCAGAGACAAGGGCTGCTTTGAAGTTTTTGAAGTTTCTATCTAAGTGTATAAAATTTAATCCTATAATTCACTTGCGTCAAAATGCTAACCCAAGGTTCGTTTTCTTAAACTATTTGTATCATTAATGGTACATTGTGTTATTTTTAATGGTACTATTATTATACGAAAAATTAATAAAATGCACGTCATAATACTTATATCTATCAAGTAATCTTTATTTGTTTAAATAATATCAAAACTTGAGGGAATTTTCGAGACAGATATAGGTGGATGCTATTTAAGTTTATTCGTATTTCTATCTAAATGTATAAAGCCTTCAATTCTTAATTAAAGAATTCAATTTTAAATTCTTGATCCTAAAATACACTTACATTAAAATGTTAAATAAAGGTTCCTCTACTTATACTGCATGTGTCATTAGTGATACAATTGTTTTTTTTTAATTTTTGTTCAAAAATTTGGTGAATGTGTCGTGGGGCTCGTATCTCTTAAGCCCCGTTCCAACCATCCGCTCCTTTTCTGATAAGGTCATAAATCTGTCTTCTGACCCATTGTAGGACCCCGTCTGTGGACGTCAATAGGGAGCTTCCAGCAAATTGTCGGTAAAATGAACAGATATAAAAGAAAACCGAAAAACACCAATAGAGGACTTATTTCAAGACGCACATGGGTCATTGGAAAGGGGCTTTATACCTTTCAGCTCAAATTTCGCATGCTTAAATAACCCCAACATATAAGATATTTCCGAAACAATGAAAAATCAATGCTGTTCGGACACGACGCAAAGATGGATGCTGCTTTAAAGTTTTTGTTTCCATCTGAATGTATAAAGTATACATTGTCCTATAATTCACTTGTATCAAGAAGTTAAAACATTATAAATCTAATTATACTCGAAGTATTATTGGTGGTAAACCACGTTATTTGAATGGTATAATTTTATTACAAAAATTAATCAATTTTTTGTAATTTATCTGAGGCATGAACTATTCTAAAAAATAATCATCTTTTCAGTCGTACGTTTTATACCTCTCAAATTCCCTTTCGATTGTTTCAGTAATCCCAACAAAACAGGTATTTCCGAGACAAATAAAGGCATTAATCAAGTTCTCGATGTTTCATATGAAAATTGAAACCTTACCCTGTTTCCTTCATTGCATAATTTGCACTTCTTTGCTTAAAATACAAAGTTCCTTCTACTTGTAGTACATTTACAACTAATGGTAAATTGTGTTGCTTTTACAAAAATATTTTAATGAATTTAAAGGCTTCTTCCTTTTAGCATTTTATTTGACTATTTATTAATTAGATACATATATAGCTATCTCGTTTTGGTACCTTTTCCGTATATATATATATATATATATATATATAATATGTCAGCGATCTTATTCGTCATATACTAAAATATCATGCTAGATTATGCTTTGCTTAAAAAGTGATTATTTTAGGATAGTGCATGTAACAGAAATATCAGGACCCAATAAAAAAAATATAACTCATTCAATATTTAAAACATGATTTGAATATAATTTTGATAAAACAATGCAATTTTTATTGTTTAAATATTTTTTTTTCAAAATTCGATGTTTAGCCATGCTTTTAATTAAAAATAATTATAGGACATGGTGGCAACTGGTACCTGACTTATGTTTTAAATAAATGAATATTAAACCTTACTGTCTGAAATGATTACAATGAAATAGACTTGGTTTTTAATCAATTCTACTCTATATAAAAGCTTATTAAATGTATTAAATATTACTAGCTGCCTTTGGTAACTAACTGGTTCTCCAAAAAATAGTAGTTGAATTTATTTTAACTTAAATTCTTATACATAATTTAAAATCCATGATTTACCAAAAAAATTTTAAGCATCGAATTTGGATAGAAATCAAAACTGTTTTAAGTTACATCTGTTCTGTTCTTTATATTACATGAACTATCCTAAAGAATAATGTCACATGGCATCAAAGTATTGCAAGAAGCGCAATTACTCGGCTCGTCAACATTTTAATAACTTCCCTTTCTTATTTTTCATGTAAATCATTCAGATATTGAACAGAATCCGTCCTTTTTTTATTACAACAATGAGAAAAAGGGATACGATAAAATATTTAAAGAAATTATAAAAACTATTATATAATCAGTTTGACATAGAATCTAATGTTGAAAATTACCAAAAAAAATTATTTTTAGAAAATTATCGAAATTCAGGAAAATTTGCACGACAATTAAATTGAAATCATTAAACAGGAACTTTTACAGTTTCTAATTGATGTAAAAATTATTTTTGCGCAATAATATTTTAATCAGAGAATTACCCCTGATTAAGTTTGTTTGATGTCAAAACCTTGATTAATTTCTGTTTAATTAAAATGAAATCAAAATTTTAAAAAAGCGCTCTGAGGAGCACATTCTATTTTTCTATGTAATTATTTATGAAATTTGGCATCTGTAAGATAAGCAGAGTGTCAGCACATACACATTTTCCATTATTATTAGTAAAGATACAGATTATCCACTATTTGCAAAAATGAATATGACATTTAAAATGGTGTAAAAGCTTCATATAAAAATAAGATTGAATAATAAAAACAAAAGGTTTTCCTTGATAATAAACACTCTATTCTCTGAATTCTTAGTTAGAAAAGGAATTTAAGATAGTACTTACATGCATTTTGAATACAAATTCTTATTTATGCAATATATAATTTTAAAGCTTTTAGAACTCCTGCAGTAAACATTTTAATTTTGTGAATTTAGTGGAAACTTTAATACACAGTAAAGAAAAAAAAACCCCACAAATAACAGTCATGATTTATTTTTTAAAATCTGATTCTACATTTAGATTTAAAGCAGTTGCAGAATTTTCGTTACAAATAAAGTCCTATCTCCATATTTCCATCTGAATACATAAAAACCAATCGCTGCTTTTCAAATAACTTGCATGAAAACATTGTACATTTTTATTTAAATTTTATCAAAATTCAAAACACAATAGGAGTCGAGGAAAACAGTTTTAAATGAAATCGTTGGCTGTATCTCTTAGTCCTCGCTTGTTTATACTATTTCAAACCCTCAGTGGACTTTTGAGATGAATAAATGTTGATATTTACAAGCATTCCTTGTTTTCATCTGCATATATTAAACTCTCCAATGCACTTATATTAACTTACACAAAAGCGCTGAATGTTTTAATTTTTGCGAAAATGTTGAAATTTTAAATATAAAATGGAATATATAGATAGAATGGAATGGAATATATATAGTTGTGGAAATAGAGGTGAATTTCGAAAGACTGATCTTATTTTTTTTTTTTTTTACATCTTTCATAAAGTCTCTCGTTTGCATAAATAATCTCGGGAAGCGAGCCAATTTTCGGGTAAAATAAAATTCTTTGCTGGTTTGACTTATATATATTTTCATCATCTGTTTTAATAATAAAGGTAATTGTATGCTTGTATTCACTCTGATAAAGTTAAAACATTTAACTTAAAGTTACTAAAAATAAGAGAATTGACTGATTTTTCCGCCATAGATTCCAAAAGTATTACTGCACAAAAATGAGTTTTATATACGAATCTTTTCACCTGTAACAGATTTTTTTCGTATAAATTTTTCTATTTTTAACTAATTTTTAAAATATATTTTAACCCCTTATCCGTTAATATATTTGGTACGCATGTTAGTTTAATTTCATTCTATATATATTAGTCAATATTGTGTGTAGCAAAAAATGTGTATTTTGGTGGGTTTTTTTTTTTTTTTTTTTTTTACAGGCGAATTAATTTGAAATTCTTCTATAAGTTGAACGGAACAGAAATTCCATAAATTCCATAATTGTAGCATTATATTTTTGGTTTGGTTTTTATATTATTATGTAATAACTTACATAAATATGTAATTTAGAGATTATAGTAACGATATGTTAGTCACCCAGGCTTTTGTTTTTTATTGGAATGATTTCATTAATCATTTTATAACGATACCTTTTTATTAAAAATATCAGATAATTTCAAAACAAAACATAGTTTGAATATAATTGAGGGAATATAATTGGATGTAATATATGTAAATATAATTGAATATAATATATTTGAGGGAAAAAGGGAAAATGTTACAGTAACTATGAAAGAATTGTACGCATCAAAAGTCTTGAAATAACTTGCAGAATTTAAAGCAACGTAATAGATACTATTCAGTCTGTAACACAACATATTAGATACTATTCAGTCGGTAACTCCTAAAAGTGATTATAAATGGTTAACCGAAAGGTGAATGCCACTTGTTTGATAAATATCACATTGAGATGTATTAATTTCAGCAATTCTTATATATTTTATATATTTTGAATATATTCTTATATATTTTGATTCTATATCTTATTGTTGATGCTTTACAAAATTTTGCAATCTGTGCAAAATTTCTTTGACGTTCTGTATTTTATTGTTAGAGAGAAACTCAATCGTTTTCATTTTTTGCTACTAATATTTCATCGTTTTTCCAATTATTGATTACCAAGACATGAAAATTCGCCTTATGTTCTAATGTTGAATAA